>SNQJ01S0010549.1:21150-47827 GCA_010110895.2 Picea sitchensis
AATATTTCTGAAGCTTCATGATTTTGTGTTGAAGTCGAAGGCTAGTGTTTTGGATGTGCAGTCGGTTGTTGTGCATTTGTTGGATACTATGCTAGTGTTGTAGAAGGCGAAGGATTTGAGGCATATTTGTGATGATGTGTGTTGTCATATGAAGAGTTTAAGTGCCTTTTTTTATTTTTAGGGTCTTTCCAGCCATTATCCCTTTTCCACTCTCCATAGGATGAGGCTGGGGTTGGGGATAAAGGAAAAGTTTCCTGGAGGTGCCATGTTTGTTGATAGGAGTGGCACCTGAAGGAGGTGTTCTCATAATAGACCATATGCATGTAAGGATCATTATCATCCTAGTCTATAAGTATCTTATCTGGAATCCCTTGACTGAGGTGGATTTCAACACATATGTGGGAGAAAGTGACGAATCCTTTTGTTATCAGTTCTGTGTCAATCTTGATGAGCTTACCCAACACATTTCCTAGGGTAAGTAAAAAATATGGAGTATTAAAATGTAGAGGAATATTGGGGATTCATACCTAGACCGATGTAGTCATAGAAGTCATAGTCAATGGGTTGAATTCAAGGAACCATCTCTGCATGGAAAGACCAGATCTTGCCCAGAACCAAGGACCTTTATCTAGCATGCATTGGCAGTCTGCTTCTATGGAAAATTTGACAATGAAGAACCCTTTGGAGAAAAAGAAAAACTCATGACCTGAAGACCAGATCTTGTTTACCCATTTTCTTAGCACAGAGGCCGAGGGCCATAGTCCATTGAAGAGACAGATGAGGGTATTTTTCTGGTATATAAAAGCAGAGTCGTAGACGTGGGGATTTTCAACATCTATTGTTGGAGGTTCTACAGATTGCTCCACAATGAAGGCGGATCCAAAAATTTCCTTTTCTCTGAAAGTTTCTGTCTTGGGCCCCGAAGGAGTGGAGATCCATGTTTTCACGACATGCTTGTAAGAGCTTGGATGAGTGGAGAATGGATCACCTCCACACAGTCGAGAAGTGAGAGAAATGGTTGTGTTATTTATATTCCCATAACCCCATAGCAGAGATCCATCCACCAGTTGTCTTCCTTCAAATATTAGTCATTGAAAGCAAGGAGGAATACCTGTATCCTGGTTGATTTGGGTTTTGAGCTCAAAAATGGAGTCTGAATCCTAAGCATGTAAGCAGAGGGAAGATCCAACAACGGTCTTTATAAAAAGGGTGAAGCCTACCGCAGTATCATATTTGGCCTCGACACGATATTCAAAAGAAAGCCTCAATCTTGTGTCACTCTTAACTTGATTCTCGGAACAGAGTGAGGGTTGAAGATCCATGAGGTCTCTGATAGCTGAAAGGTTCCCATACTCTAGATCCATGCGGCGGTGGCTAGGGTTCATATCTTTATGCTCCCGCAATATCTCCTCGGCCTTGATCCAACCCTGAAGGGTTGGTTCTCTCCCTATAGATATCATGTTGGAGGTTCCCTCATTCTTTCCACACCAAACAAATTGGCCCTAGTACAAACCCTCAGCCACTATACAGAGCTCCTTCTAATGCCTGTGACAGAATCCATTCTTGAAGGTTCCCTTGTAGAGGGGAGTGTCGTGGTAGTGGTCGTGCAAGACATTCGTCATGATTTCCCTCATGTATCCATTTCACTTGCCATAATCAAGGCTTCTAAACTGTGTCGTTCCCTTCCTGTGATGGGTGAGGGATGTGAAAACTCAACCTGCTCCTCTTCTCTATGTGGTCTTGTCATTGCCAGTCTCTCCGACCAAAATCAAAGTTTGATATTTGTCAATCATGTACAAGAAGTCATGGCATTGCTGCCACACTAGTAGGGTTTTCCTTTTGTCGAGGACTTCATAGTACCTGGTGGAATACATGCACTTATTCCAAGGGTTCACAGCAGCATCCATTCCAATCATTTGTTTCTTTGTGAGAAGCAAGGTTGATCAATGTGTATATTCTAAGAAAAGGGATAACCCACTTTCTTATTGCAACTAACTTTCCTTAATTAGTCAACACATAACTCCTTTATTCTTCTTGTTTGTAACACACTCGACCTCTAGATGCTATTTTAAGGGGTGGGGCATCATTTTTTGTTTTCCTTAATTATCTCGAATATTAGATCCTAGATTTCTATCACGTTCTTCTCGTCCATCACTAACCAATCATTGTCTTCATGCTCAAAACCAATCTTTGTGCTGGACTTAATATTCCTCTATAATATTAGCGATAGAGTGATTCGACACTTTTAGCGCTTTGACACTTCGACACCTTTGATCTTCAGGACTTCACTCTCCAATTTCCCTGAAGTGATCTATCACCGAAGTGATAGATCTGACACCACGTGTCCACACAATCGAAGGCTCGGATTTAGCTTCTTACCTTTGGATCTTTGGACGACTTTCAGTCGATGCCCCACTTCCTACTTATATTTTCCCCAAAATCCATGATCTAGTGACGTGTGTCCTTCCCAAATTGACGGTCACGATGGGCTTTCCTAATTCGAGCTTCGAGATTTTTGTACACTCTGCCCTCACTTTTCTCCGAAGTGTTTTTCCTCCGAACTGGTAGATCTCCTACCACACGTCCCTTCCCAATGGATGGCTAATATCACTTGGTGACTTCGGCCTTCAGGAGTTTTGCGATGAAAACTCTTCTCTTCTCCCAAAGAGGGTGGCATCGGGCTGACCTCGACATAGATCTAACGGTCCAAGGGTGTCCACGTAACCTCGGAGATCCACAGCTCGTAACTTCTTCTCAAGGGTACCTTTACCATGCCACAGGGTTACCTCCCTTGGAAATTTTGTCACTCGACACATGGGCTCCCACATATACTCGACATGATACACGCATCCCCATGATCGAATGATCAGGAGGGATCTTAATGAGCTCCCTCAAATCTACGGCTCTCCTTCACTTCGAAACTTTGATGTTCGGGGAGTTTGATGTTACAACACCCCTTTCCTCTCGAAGTGGTCAATGTCAGGTTGACTACATCGTATATCTAACAGTTGGAATAGTTCCCAATTCGCCAGACCTATGAAGTCTGAAGGGCTTGAATGGATTAACATCCACGTTCCTTCTCCAGATCCGACGATCGTGAAGAGCTTCGACTCCTCCCGAACTAATCTCATTCATTCGTCTTCCAAATGAAAGGATCTTCCCTTTCAAAACTTGAATCTCGTTATCCTTCCTGAGCTTCGCCTGTTTTAAAATACTTAGGCACTTTGCGCTATTTCTCTTGAACTTAACACTTTGAGGAATTTCTCCATGCACCCCTTGTGCTCAGTCATCAACTCTAGAACTTAAGAGGTGCACATTCTCTGCCCGCCTCACAGAGACTTAGTGCCTACATGCACTACCTCTCATGAGCATAACAAACTCCTTCCTCCAGGATATCCAGAACGACTGGGAGTGTAGACATGCACACGTGAAACTATGCCCAAGGTCGACAAACTCAAAAATCATTTCTCTAACTTAAGCCACCACAGGGATCAAGCATTTATGAGTACAAGTCATGTCTGAACCATATAATTTCTAATTTGCCTAAATACACAATCAAGCATAAATAAAAGGGACATGGTCTAACCATCAAGAAAACATACACATACCTAAACATTCACAGGGTATCCAACTTTATTTCATAGTTATAGCTCAATTTACACAGAGCATGAGTATACTTATCTTTTGCAAGTTGCAGCCAACTCAATGACTATGGGTATTCTCCTTTCCACCCAACCGTAGGCCCATTGTAACGTCCTCATCCATCCATGTCAAGACACACTACGCCAAAGAACTCTTACTCCTCTTTCTGCGGAACATACTGTAACATACCCAACATCCAACTGAGCTATGACACTTAAATTTTTCAAACTTCATGCAATTAAAATATTCACACGTAAAATTCTTATGGAAGAATTATATATAAAACATAAACATACAAATACATCTTTAAATACACGGATTCACATTCAAATAAAAGTAAACATATACATGCAGCACAGGAAATACCCATAAAAATAAACACAGTCATAAATGCACATATGATAACCCATAAAAATAAGCATGTAAAGAACAATGCAGTATGTAAATTTATCACACAATTGGTACTTATCTTGGTAAGAATGTCACCAACTATGTGCAGACCTTCCATGAACCTCCCAGCCTTAGACCACACTGTTCATCACTCTCAACAGTGAGTCACCCCCGAGATAGGACTAAACTCCACCCAGGTAAAGGGATTCCTAACCAATCTAAAGGCTCATAGACAACAGGAAAGACTCCATCTCAAGTGCCAACTCAAACTAACAACCTACATTCCCTCATTCCCCACATGCATGCCCCACCTAGGAAGTGTGCCCCTTATCTTCTCAACAGTCCTTCAGCTGCCCCACTTCCTTTTCAGGCTTCAGCAACAGGTCGGACAGGAAGTCTCAGAGCACTATAGTTGTAGTTTAGCACCTTTAGGAAATCAATTCCCAGCAATTATCTCACCCAGAGAATTTCTCACTGGCCTGACAACCCGCCTCTTCAATATCCCATGGGCCTGACAACCTGCTTCTTCAGTCGAGCTCCCAAGCTAACCAGCTACACCAATAGAAAAGGCTATGGATACTGGTTTAGGTACATTCATGAAGATACGAAGGATAGCTCTATGGGAGTGTGCATACTCATGGATGATTGACTAGATGACTGGATGATGGAAGGAATGATGGGAAGAATGATAGAAAAGATGGGAAAATGAAATAAGTCCCAACAATATGTATGCATGTCCCCAACTTGTCACTTGTCATGTTGGGAGCTACTTTGTCCCCACTTGTCCCCAACTTTAGAACTTAGAATAAAATAATTATCCATACTTTATGATTTAAGAAATATTAATATAATATTCCTTTTTGTCTTAAGCTCCCTAGCTTAGACCTTTTCCTTAAATTTTAGGCCCCTCCCTTTCCCTAACCAGTAGATTTTAGTCCCCCATACTCCTTTATCATGGTCGGTTTGAACGCAACGATGTATTTTAAATTAATTATGAGACATATACAACAATAAGTGCACTAGACTTTAACATCTAGGCTCTCCGGCCTAATCAAAACATAAGCATTATAGCTTATAATAACTGGCTCACCAGCCGATAAAATGAAACATATATACAAAGGCTCCTTGGCTTCAATATTGCGCACACTCAAGTTGTTGTGCGTGGTATCCAGGAATGTGCAAACTTCCTCATTTTACTGTGCAGTACATGTGCGCACTATGCCATGAAATGTTCATACAAAATGATATCAAACATCTCACCAGCTTAAGTACATTTGCATTTAAATTTACAATTGGGTTCGGCCTAGGGATATTACAATCCCCTCCCCTTATTTATGCACTGTCCTCAGTGCATCATGTACCGATATACAACAAAATTTCAAAAACCCTCAAAAAGATGCGGGTATTTTGCCTGAATTGCAAGTAGCATCTTCAGGACCATACCAGGTCCATTGGACCTTTACAAGCGTTATGGCTAGATTTCGGAGATGTTTTATTTTCCGGTCTAGAATGTGTACCAGATGCTCTTGAAAAATGCCTTCTTGATCTTCCTGAATCACATTCCAATCAATAACATGATTAGCATCAGGTATATATTTATTGAGTAATGATACATGGAATACATTATGAACAGACATAGACGCGGGCAATGCAATCATATAAGCTACTGGACCAATCCTATCTAGGATTTCAAACAACCCACAATAGCGAGCTGCCAACTTTGAACAATTTCCCAACTTCAGGGAACTTTTGTTAGCCTTCACTTTCAAAAATACATGATCACCCACTTTAAATTCCCTGTGAGTTCTTCCCTTATCAGCATAACTTTTCTGCCTATCTTGGGAAGCCTTTAAATTTTGTTTTATTTTTATCATTTTCTCCTCCATTTCCTTGAGCAAATATGGCCCAACCACTGCTCTGCCTACTGGGTTATCCCATCTTACTAGTGTGTTGCACTTTCTGCCATAAAGTGCCTAGAATGGGCTCATCTTTAGATATGCTTGGTACCCATTGTTGTAAGCAAACTCTACCAAGTGTAGGTAGTCTTCCCATTTTGATGGTTTATCCATCACATACATCCTCAACATATATTCAATCACTTGATTCACCCTCTATGTTTTCCCATCTGATTTTGGATGATAAGTTGTACTAAAATTCAAATTTGTTCCAAATCCATTAAATAATCCCTTCCAAATTTTGACATAAATTTTGGATCTCTGTCAGACACAATTGTCTTGGGTATGCCATGTAATCTGGCAATTTCTTTCATATAAACATCAACAATGTTCTCTTCCTTGTGAGTGAGCTTAACTAGAACAAAATGGGCAACTTTAGTAAGCATATCCACCACTACCATGATAGAATCATGTTGCTTGTTTGTTCTGGGAAGTTTGGTGATGAAATCCATTGTTACAACTTCTCATTTCCACTCAGGAATGGGTAATGGTTGTAGAAAACTAGCTAGGTGTCTATGCTCAGACTTTACTTTTTGACATTCCAAACATATGGCAATAAAATCAGCAACCTCTTTCTTCATGCCTAGCCAATAATATTGTCTCTTGACAGTTGCAATAGTTTTTTGATATCCTGGGTACCCAGCATAAGGAACATTATGCATTTCTCTCAATATCAGGTTTTTCAATTCCTGAGAATTTGGTACATAAATTATGCCCATGTACATGAGAATTTCATCAGTATCTAGCTTATATTCCTTGATTTTCTGCTGTAAATTACCCTGTTGTAATTTTCCTACTAATTCCTTGTATTGCAAATATGATTTGGCAGCCTCTGTAATTATTTCTTTCAAATCTGATTGGTACATGCTAATGGTTGTGTCATGCAATTCATGTAATCTTTTGCTGAGTGCATTAGCCACTTTGTTCTCTTTTCCCTTGATTTGATTTATATCAAAGTCATATTCACTTAGAAATTCTAACCATCTGTTTTGTCTAGCATTTAGAGTTGGCTGATCAAATAAATATTTCAGACCATTATGGTCTATTCTTAGCTCAAACCTTTTCCCCATGAGGTAGTGTCTCAATTTCCTCAGGACATGCACTATGGTTGTGTTGGCAGAAATAATATAATTTCTATTGTTTATAAGCTGCCTACACAGGGTCTCTAAATTTTCATTACTCGTCATGACCATTATCACAAAACGACACTTGCCACTTATCGCTTTTCACATGTCTTCCTTTCGATTTTGTCTTCATGACTGTAAGCATGAAAACTCGCAGCTGGAATTGACACTTTGTTTCAATTTTTTATTAAAGGAAAACTTTTCATGTGGTCTATTATCGAATTGTCGTATTTTTCTATGAACATGATTGTTTTCTTTGATTATAACCCCTTGGTCTTAAACGTGCCTTGGTTACATGAGTGAAAGACCTCCACTCATTAATATTTGATTAATATTAATGGGGTTTTGATTCATAAAACTTTTAATTATTCAATGTTTATTTGATACATTTACCTTTGTAATCAAGTCATGAATGTGCGTTCTATGGTTTTCAAGTGTTTACATCCTTATACATACCCATATGCCAAGGTGTCATATGAAGTACAACATGCTATAACTGCTCTGTATGGTCTCAGGTTTCACGATTTCATTCCCACACATGGTGATTAACGCCTCTGCTTACCATTTGGACTGTCATCGCGTTGTTTTGTGGAACTTGGGGCTATGGCTCTGTGGTTTTTTATCAAACCCTACCTCTGAGTTCTGTGTTGATTCCCTTCTGTTTTCTATGGCTCTAGTGGTAAGGATTGAGCCCAATGGCATCCAAACCTTGTTATCGTATGACAACACCAGGGACGATTTAGAAAGGAACAGTTGTCGTTTGTTCATTGAAAAGTTTAAGGGTTTCAATCTGAGAGGTGTCGAAGAGTTCGCGTTGACCTTCTATGGCTACAGAGAAAAGATAGGTGACGTGCAGCTAGAGGTGACTGAAGAATTTTTAAGCCAAGCTATGGGTTTACCAGCTGCCGGGCAAAAATGGTTCAAGAACGCAAAAGTTGAAGAGGTCCCCTGGTCTTTGATGTTCACCTCACGGAAAATCACTGGTTGCGATCGAAGTATGCATGTCTCATCTCTTAAACCTAGGTGGCATGATCTTCTTTCTGTTGTCAAATAGTTCATTACGTGTGAAGGAAGATTTGGGTTGGTTTTCCTGTATCATCTGTGATTGCTTATGATTTTCATTAACTTACCATTGAATATGCCCTACTTCCTACTTAGAAGCCTCTACAAGATGGGGAAACGATTTAGGAGGCAGAGGTCTGATTCGAGTTTATTCCATCATGGTTTAATTAAGATTATCCTTGAGCATCAGTTGTAATTACACAACGATTGTTGGGATGCTTTTGTTTTACGAAATGGCTTTGGCAATAGTGAATTGGGACAGGTTGATAAGTCTGTTATAACAGAAACCCTCGTGAACACTACAACCTCTTCTCCACCACTCCTGCCCTATGATCCTACTCCTAATATTGAACCCTCGACCTACCTTGATGTTACTAAACTAGACAATCAACCGGGTTCACACCCTAAGAGTTGCACTAAGACTGCTAAAAAACCCACAGGGAAGAAGCTTAAGGGCAGCGTCGATGTTAATTACAAGAATAAAAGGCCTAGCCGTTTGATTTCACGATGTGCTCGAAACAAATCCAAACCCTGTGAAGACACAAACAATACAATGGAATTAAGTGAAGACTCATATTCGGAAATTGAAAGGTTCTTGGTCAAAGAGTATCCATTTTCATATTGACTTTGCCCTGAAAGACCCTACGATTATGTTAGTAACCTGCCTCCATGTCTAAAGGATAATCCTGAATTTACTGGCATTCAATTCTGTGATAAAACTACATGTCGCGTGGACAATTCTCCAATCGTTAATGCTATCAATGACAATGCACAGTCTCTACAGTCAAAGTGTAATGAATGTCGATCCTGGATCAACAGGTATTATATGGATGTACCTTTACTACAGTCCCAGCTTAAATCTTTGAAAGACCAAGTGGATTCGTTAAAAAACGAGAACAGTAGACTCCAATCCATAGCTCAAGCAAAGGACAAACGCCTAAAAACTACAGGATCTGTCATTTTTAAGAATGTAGAGGCAGCGACAGCAATAGTAAACTCCAAGATTGCTTGATATGTTTTAATCCCATGATTTGAGGTATGATCTTTTTCAATTTTAGCATGATTTTGTCACTCTCAATTTAGGGTATACGATTTGTTTGAACATATTACTTTTCTTATAAAAATTAGTTTGTTTTGTTTGTTGAATAAAATATGATTGTAGTAGTAATTATAACTAGCTACAAAATCGTAAGATTCTGTAGCCAGTTAGAAAATTTTGAATTGCTTGTTCTAACAATTAAAAACACATCTAAAATCTTCCCATTTTTATTTGTTTTCAGGAACCCATGATTTTCAAGGAGATGTGAAGCACTATTGGGATCTCCCAGCCATACCATCTTTATGTTTTTAGTAAATAGATTAGGCTGTTGGTATTTTGATATCAAGTAAAATCAGGGAGGTTGCATCCCCCATATTTTTGGAACAGATTTGATATTATCAACAGGAAACATTTTTCTCCTGGAACCTATATAAGCATGTTATTTTGTAAACTGGAAATCATCTCTTCCTGGGGCAAGACTATGGATTTTTCATTTATAGACTTGAATGAAATATAGTACTGGTCACAACTTTAGCTTTTACATACTGTGGTTTTATTCAAGTCATGATTGTTTCAATTTGTAATTAGATTATGATTGCTTTCGCTGTCGTGGTTTACTACAAATTGATATGATAAAAATTTATATATTATCCATGTTTTATATTCCAAATTTAACACACAACAATTATTTTGTTCGAACTTGAATTAAGAGATTTATCTTTATCTTTTGTCTAACGTTTATATACAAGTTCTCACAGCAGGATTTATCTTAATGTGGCTGCTTGTGAAATTATGAGATTGTTGTGATCATATCTCTTATATGTTCCATCATTCGAATTCAACCATTACTGCTTCACATTTATGAGAAGCAATTGTAGGATCTGTTGCAGGTTTACCTCATCAGACAAGGAGATTGGATGTTACACACTGCACAAATATTGGATGCGGTAACAAGTCAGTTTATTAGTTTGATTTCATTAGTTTAATGAATACAGAAATTTCCTGTAGTTAAAACATCTTCTACTATCTATTATTCTTGTTTTCAATTAGACAGTTTGATATTTCGTTTCTAGAGTATTAACAGATTAAAAATTAGTTTTACTGTTGTTTAAAAAAATCAACTTATATTCGATTTTCGCGGATTTAGATTAAAATTCGTATTTTGTAAATTTTATATATACATTAGAAACAGAATCATTTTTACATAATGTACATATAATAAGTAGATTTATTTTATAAATATTAGTCAGTTTAACTGTAAATATATATTAGATCAATATATAGTTTTCAGCGATTTTTATTTATCAAGTTATTGCATTTTCTTTAGCTTTGTTTTTTCTCTTTCTTCAGGACTTAGATCGGCCAATGGAGCCGCTAAACCCGTCAGAGTGGATTAATCCAAATTGCTTGGGTAATTAGGCAACCCCGAATCATATTCACTCCTCCAGTTGACGAGCGGTCAATTTCGCCCGTCAACAAATGGCGCTAGAAGGAGGGTTTGAAAACTATTAATGGCACGAGGAGGTCGTAAGACTCCTCCACCATCTACCCACTCACCTATAGTAACTAGAAGTCGTTCAGACGACAACATTGTCCCTCAAATAGAAACCACATAAAACGATGATCTACGGATTACAGTTGAACCAGTAACTCCAAATCCTACAGGTGGTGACATACAAGAGATTGTTCGACAATCTCTCATAAGAACGCACAGTGCCTTAGCCCGTATAAGACAACCAAACTGACCTTTGAATCAACCATTAGACTTCTCTAATATCAAATAAAAACTTGGAGGTACTGACCTTACCTTAAACCCTACAGATCCAATCCCCACTCCTGCAACAGGAGGATTTGGTATACCACCATCACCACCTCCTTCATCTCCTTCTTCTTCTGGACAAGAATCCTCTAACGAAGGCAGTTTCTCATCTCATCCTTCGACACCACCCACACCTATGTCCAACCTGAACAATCTCGCTAGACCCTGGCTCGACCAAGACGCAGTGGCCATACTTGGGCCTCAGCATCCTTTACCCAATCACCCGGAGAAATGGCTCCCTAAATTTGACCCAGACTCCAAACAGATCGCTGAAGATCACATCAAAAAGTTTATGTTAGCCATTAGACTCCGTAGTGTTGAGAACGAATACGTAGTCTGCATATTGTTTCCCTACACCTTTGAAGGCAATGCCTCTACTTGGTACTTTTCCCAACAGCCCCACACCATCGTGTCATGGGAGAAATTTGAATCCTGTCTCCTTGAGAAGTTCGGACACGACAAGTCTCCTGAAGTTCTAGTCATGGAGCTTTCTAGTTTAAAAATGAACCCCAAAGAAAAGATCAAAGACTTTAATCAAAGGTTCTTAACACTAAAGAACAGGATCCCTACGAATTCGATGCCTGCCGAGAATCTTATTATCGCATATTATACAAAAGCATTACATAAAAACATAGCCATTTGGGTAAAGAGATCCAAGAAAGCCACATTGTTAGAAGCCTTCGAAGAGGCCAGTCAGATCAAGAAAGACCTTCTCAGTTTAAAAGACACTACTAGCAACGAGACAGAGACTAGTTCATCTTCCGAAAAGAAAATCGAAATCCTCCCTAGACCTTCCCAAAACAAAGCTCAACCTGAAAGCTCAGATTTAGAAAACTTACATAAAGTCGTTCAAAAATTGTCCAACCAAGTTATAGATTTGAAAAGGACAGTTGAAGAATCTTCTTTGAGCAAAGGGCCTTACTAACCCCCTTTTAGGAAGCCTTTTCCCACCAACCGACCTAATTCAAATACTGAAGGCCTAAATCTAGAAAGCCTGCAATTTTCTATTCAAACGATCCTAGAAGCACACGATAACTTGATTCCTCCCAAGGTTCCTAAAGAAGTAGCCGAACAAGAAACGGTAGAAGAAGATGAATCCTCTCCGAATATTTTCGGACATTTTTTAGATAGCATTTTTCAAGCTAAT
Organism: Picea sitchensis; assembly: GCA_010110895.2. NCBI lineage: Eukaryota > Viridiplantae > Streptophyta > Pinopsida > Pinales > Pinaceae > Picea > Picea sitchensis. The sequence goes on from SNQJ01S0010549.1 coordinate 33,329, forward strand.
TTTGAAACAGTGCACCCTTACAATACTAGGAGAAAGACAACAAATAAGCCTTCTTCTGAAATCACTACAACTTTGCCTCCAAAGCAGTCTAAATCAACTGAGACTAAACAGAATTCAGTAAACCCAATTTTGGATTATGATTTGGTTGAGGATCTAAAAAATATTAGGGTGAATATCTCTGTTTACGAATTATTAAAATTCCCTTTTCTTCTGCAAAAAAATGCTACAAAATATTGCAGAGAATAGCAAAAATAGCAATCCGAGCAGTAACAAAGGTGTTCAAAACAGCCCCAAAATTTCTCAGAAGACCTCTGCCAAAACCACATCTAATCCTCATGAGAAAAGAGACCTTCCTGTAAATAATGTAACAAATGTAGATAAACCAGTTTCAGAGGCCGCGAGTAAAAAGCAGCAAACTTCCACTGTTAATACTCGCAGAAATGTCCCTCCATTTTTGTTAACTTTTGAAGTTTTCAATAGGAATGTACATAATTCTATGGTAGACTCAGGTGCGTCATCTAACATAATTCCTTGGTCTGTTTGTCAAAAGATTAATGCTGAAGTTCAACCATCCATCTTGAAAATTATCCAGCTTGATCGAACTAGTGTTAAAGTGATAGGCGAATTAAGAAATGTGCTTATAAGATTGTCGTCTAATACTAAAGTTCATCAAGTGATTGATATTATTGTTGTAGACATCCCAAAAGTTTATGGTTTGTTTTTAAGTAGAGACTGGTCAGAACAATTACATGGCTATTTTGCGACGGATTGGTCTCACCTGTGGCTGCCAGAGAATGGAAAGCCCAACAGAATAAAGGTAAATCATGAACGTTATCGGAAGTTCACGGTGACTGATTTAAATGATCCCAATGAACCATTCACTCATTCTACTGATTCACCCAAAATACAGGGGATTGATACTTTTTTCGGTAATTGCATGGCCAAAACTTCTACTATCACTAACCCGGAACAACAATCTAAAATTTTGACATATACGCAACCAACAGCTTCTTCTTAGTGGACACATGCAACCGATGAAAATCAAATATGGTCTATGTACTTTGATGGGTCAAAATCCAAGGAAGGAGTTGGTGCAAGTTGCGTGCTCATCGATCCAGCAGGTAATAAGACTCTGATTTTTTGTCAGTTAGAATTTGAATGTACAAACAACACAGTCGAATACGAAGAACTCCTGCAAGGCCTCAGAAAAGCATTAGATCTGAACATTCAAAATTTCACTGTCTTTGGTGATTTGGAAATCATGGTTAGACAGGTAAAAAATTCTATCCACTGTTTATCTCCGCACCTTAAAAGCCACCAAACTGAGGTATGGAATCTAATGAATAAGTTCTCTGCATTTAACATAAATTCTATTCCTAGATTGAATAATTCGAAAGTTGATTTGTTAGCTAATGTCGCTTCAAAAAAAATTCCTGCAGAATGCTTATCTTCGAATGCATTCTCCATCGAAATGTTGTTCAGACCATCCATCCCAGACAACATCACAAATTGGAGAGTCTTCGATGACGATCAACACATCATAAGTTTTCTGCATATGGAAGAAACGTTCCAGGGCGTGGTGATCGATGAAGGTACCCATGACGAAAATCTTCGTGACTTCACGATAATACCAGATCCAAGATCTCCAGAATCTTCATTAGACATGGTAAACTCTATCCCAAAATATGTAGTTAGATTTTATGATGTTCACGACAAGTTCAGAAAATCAGTGAATTGTAAAATGAATAGTTCCTCTTTGACGCATGAAAAGGTAAATTTGGGAACTAAAGACAATCCACATTGCATTAATTTAGGGGTGGGGTGTTCTGAGCAAGAAAAAGTAGCATTTATTAAGTTGTTTAAAGAATTCAAAGATGTTTTTGCTTGGACGTACGACGACCTAAAAACTTTTGATCCTAACATCATACAACACGTTATTCCCATGAAACCCCAAACCCAACCTTTTCAACAAAAGTTAAGGAAAATGCACCCAAAACTTGAACCAACGATCAAGAAGGAATTAAACAAAATCTTGAATGCTAAGATAATCTTCCCAGTTAGGCACACATAATGGGTCTCTAATCTTGTCCCTGTCCGAAAGAAGAGTGGTGAAATCCGACTATGTGTTGATTTCCAAAATCTTAACCGAGCTTCTGATAAAAACAACTACCCTGTCTTTCCCATGGAACAGATCCTTCAACAGGTATCTAGTTATGAAATATTATCATTGTTAGATAGTTTTTCAGGGTATAACCAAGTCCCGATGTCTCCTCCAGACCAACTCAAAGCCACCTTCCGCACTCCATGGGGCACCTACACTTATAGAAAGATGCCCTTTGGACTCATAAACGTCGGTGCCACTTTTCATAGAGCGATGGACATCGCTTTCCGAGGCTTAATCAATCAATTTGTGGTAGTTTACCGGGATGACGTCACTGTCTTCTCAAAAAATAAAGAAGATCATCTAGCTCATTTAAGATCCATTCTACAGCGATGTCGTAAGTACGTCATTTCTTTGAATCCTAAAAAATCTATCTTCGCAGTAGAACAAGGTAAACTCCTCAGATTCATTATATTGAGTGAAGGGATGATTATCGACCCCAAAAGAACTCAGTTCATTTCAAAACTACCCCCTCCCTCGTCAAAAAATTCCATGCAATCTTTCTTAGGCCAGATAAACTTTGTTAGGAAATTTGTCCCCATCTTTTCAGAAATGGTGAGACCATTACAAAACCTAATAAAAAAGGATGTACAGCACCATTGGGGACCTTTAGAAAGCCAGGCTTTTGATTCAATAAAAAGGCCATAATAGACGCTCCTTCTCTAATGAGCCCCGACTTTTACCAAGACTTCACCCTCTACACTTTTGCCTCTGACCGTTCATACGTTGTCGTGCTAACTCAAAAGAACACTGAAAACAATGAAGTCCCAATTGCCTTTATGAGCTCGGCCTTCAAGGGGGCGGAACTTAATTACCCAGCAGTAGATTAGCAAGCCTACGTTTTTTTCAAAGAAGTAAAGCACTTCCAATCTTATCTGTTGAAATCTAGGACAAAAATCATTGTCCCTTACCCAGCTGTCAGAAATCTGTTAGTACAGAAAGAACTAGGTGAAAAAAGGGTGAATTGGGTCACATCCTTGCAAGAGTATGACATAGAAATCACCCCTGCACAAATTGTAAGAGGCAAAGGGTTATGAAAATTGGTCATTGATTCAACTATAGGACAGCAAGAGGAAAATGATATGTTAAATCCAGGACAACACTATCAGAATCAAATCTGTTGTGCACAAAACCATGTTAGTCCTTGGTATGATGACATAAAATTTTGTCTTATACACGGATTAGCTCCCCGTCACCTTGATCCCACAAAAAGGAGAGCACTAAGATTAAAATCTTCTTCTTTTCAACTAATTAATTGTATTTTGTTTCGTCAAAATTTTGATGGAGTACTAATGTGTTGTCTTGATAAAGATGAAGCAGAAAAAGTCTTATTGGAATTGCATGCAGGAGAAGCTGGTGGGCATTTTGGTGGAGACACCACTTCCCATAAAGTATTAAGAGCAGGTTATTATTGGCCTACCCCTTTTAAAGATGCTCATGCTTTATGTCGCAAGTGTGTGATTTGTCAAAAAGCATCCGGACGAATACAGAAACCATCTTTCCCTTTGCAACCAATTTCGGTAGACTCCCCTTTTCAGCAGTGGGGTCTAGATATTATAGGCCCAATCAATCCACCATCCTCGCAATAGCATAAATATATCATAACAGCCACAGATTACTTCACCAGGTGGTCCGAGGCTACCCCATTAAAAGATGTAAATACCATTCAGGTAATATCCTTCCTGAATTCAAATATTATTACTCATTTTGGTATCCCTGAATGCTTGGTATTTGATAATGCTTCTTATTTTTCGTCTCTTGAAATGAGTGATTTCTCTCTAGAAAAAGGAATTAAATTAAAATATTCTGCGAGCTATTACCCCCAAGGTAACAATTTGGCAGAATCGACTAATAAAAATCTGATCAAAATTATCAAGAGAACGGTCTCCAAAAACCATAAAAATTGGCATAACACATTGTTAAACGCAACTTGGGCTGATAGAGTAACTCCTAAAACTGTTGTGGGTAACTCACCTTTCTTTCTCGTTTATGGCAGGGAGGCAATTCTTCCACCACATGTCCTTCCATCTCTGTAGTTATCGCAGAAAGTACAGGAAGAGGACTATCCCCCTTTGGAGAGTCGAATTAATGCTTTGATAAAATTAGAAGAAGTGAGGGCTCAAGCAAAATAGAAATTGGATCAACATCAACTCATTGTTAAAAACTGGTTTGATTCCAATTCTGCCTCTGATAGAAATTTTGAGGTAGGTGACCTTGTTCTAAAATGGGACAAACCTCATGAGGGAAAAGGAGAGCCTACAAAGTTTTAGAACTTGTGGTTGGGACCATTTTTAATTGCTAAGAAATTCAGTCCCAGTTCCTTCCGATTACAAAATTTAGAGGGACAGCCAGACACCTTTCCGGTGAATGGACAAGCTCTAAAAAGGTACTTTTCCTGATGACACTCCCATGTACACTGTGTAAATATTTTTTGTTTTGTTTGATGTTTGTTTTTCTTTGCCGGTTTGTTTTGATTTTTCCTTTATGATTATCAATCTTTCTTTTTGAAACACACATGCCTGCATCATGGGCTAGCTCAGACGAAGAGAACAGAAAAATTTCCCCTCTAAAATGACTGTTGAAAGTTGTTTAAACATCAATTGTGATATTTTTCTGAGTTTGCAACCATGTTAAAGATAACTTGTTGTTTGAAAATCATTTCTTGATTTCAATCTACAACTGAAGGTATTCATGATAATCCATAAAAATTCTTTTTACGCTGCCCCTGATCCTTAAGAGAACAACTCAGAGATGTCTCCCTGCTCTTGAAAGTCAGTTTTATTAACAAATTATTTCTATATCTTAACGAAGGACAACTAAGAAATTTCTTCAAGGTCTGCAATTTACTAAGATATGTCCAAAAACCAAGATTTTCAGCGTCAACCCGCTCTATTAAAATCTTTAAAAAACTAAATAAATTTTCAGAGAGCTGTGGGAAGTGCTTGTAAACCCATCGGGATACTGAACAGGTCTGTTGGCAGCGGGTAAATAAATGCATGACGCCAAGATAACTTCATCGGGGTACTGAACAGGCCCGCTGGTAGCAAAGCAATGTCAGGTATATGAAAATTCTCAGATATGGATTATGTTTTGACCTTAAATGTCCTTTGTTCTGATCTGGAAATTCTTGGCAAGATACAGATATCGGAGTGGGTTAATTGACATCCTTGTTGAGGCTATGGACGCCTGCTGGCAGCAGCGGCTCTGTCAACAGTATTGAAGATTTTAACTTTAATATCGTGACTCTCTTCTGTTAAGATTTTTGTCAGTTTTCGTCTCTTTAAAATAACAGTAATCTGAAACTGGAATGCATTATAATTGTTTACGATGTTCAAACAGATTTTTGGTTATTTTTGATTCGAAGTTTTTTCTGATTATCCTGATTTGAACTCATTCATTTGGCAGAGATAATTTCTTCTCCCAGCGTGTCTCCATTGTTGGCAGCAATAATATAATTTCTATTGTTTATAAGCTACCTACACAGGGTCTCTAAATTTTCATTACTCGTCATGACCATTATCACAAAACGACACTTGTCACTTGTCGCTTTTCACATATCTTCCTTTCGATTTTGTTTTCATGACTGTAAGCATGAAAACTCGCAGCTGGAATTGACACTTTGCTTCGATTTTTTATTAAAGGAAAACTTTTCATGTGGTCTATTATCGAATTGTCGTATTTTGCTATGAACATGATTGTTTTATTTGATTATAACCCCTTGGTCCTAAACGTGCCTTGGTTACATGAGTGAAAGACATCCACTAATTAATATTTGATTAATATTAATGGGGTTTTGATTCATAAAACTTTTAATTATTCAATGTTTATTTGATACATTTACCTTTGTAATCAAGTCATGAATGTGCGTTCTATGGTTTTCAAGTGTTGAAATCCTTATACGTACCCATATGCCAAGGTTTCATATGAAGTACAACATGCTATTACTGCTCTGTATGGTCTCGGGTTTCAGGATTTCATTCCCACGCATGGTTATTAATGCCTATGCCTACCGTTTGGACTGTCATCGCATTGTTTTGTGGAACTCGGGGCTATGGCTCTGTGTTTTTTTATGAAACCCTACCTCTGAGTTCTATGTTGATTCCCTTCTATTCTCCATGGCTCCAGTGGTAAGGATTGAGCCCAATGGCATCCAAACCTTATTATCGTATGACAACGCTAGGGACAATTTAGAAAGGAACGGTTAGCATTTGTTCATTGAAAAGTTTAAGGGTTTCAATCTAAGAGTTGCCCAAGAGTTCGCATTGACCTTCGATGGTTGTAGAGCAAAGATAAGTGACGTGTAGCTAGAGGTGACTGAAGAATTTTTAAGCCAAGCTACGGGTTTACTAACTGCCGGGCAAATATGGTTCAAGAACGCAAAAGTTGAAGAGGTCCCCTGGTCTTTGATGTTCACCTCACAGAAAATCACTAGTTGCGATCGAGGTATGCCTGTCTCATCTCTAAAACCTAGGTGGCGTGATCTTCTTGCTATTTTCAAATAGTTCATTACATGTGAAGGAATATTTGGGTTGGTTTTCCTGTATCATATGTGATTGCTTATGAGTTTCATTGACTTCCCGTTGAATATGCCCTACTTCCTTCTTAGAAGCCTCTACAAGATGGGGAAACGGTTTAGGAGGCAGAGGTATGATTCGATTTTATTCCATCATGGTTTAATTAAGATTATCCTTGAGCATCAGTTGCAATTACACAGCGATTGTTGGGATGCTTTTATTTTACAAAATGGCTTTGGCAATAGTGAGTTGGGACAGGTTGATAAGTCTGTTATAAAAGAAACCCACGTGAACACTACAGCCTCTTCTCCACCACTCCTGCCCTCTGATCTTGCTCCTAATATTGAACCCTCAACCTACCTTGATGTTACTCACCTATACAATCAACCGGGTTCGCACCCTAACATTTGCACTAAGACTGCTAAAAAACCCACAGGGAAGAATCTTAAGGGTAGCGTCGATGTTAATTACAAGAATAAAAGGCCTGGCCATTTTATTTCATGATGTGCTTGAAACAAATCCAAACCTTGTGCAGACACAAACAATACGATTGAATTAAGTGAAGACTCAGATTTGGAAATTGAAAGGTTCTTGGGTGAAGAGTATCCATTGTCATATGGACTTTGCCCTGACAGACCCTACGATTATGTTAGTAACCTTCCTCCATGTCTAAAGGATAATCCTGAATTTCCTAGAATCCGATTATGTGATAAACCTACATGTCATGTGGACGATTCTCCAATCGTTAATGCTATCAGTGCCAATGCATAGTCTCTACAGCCACAGTGTAATGAATGTCGATCCTGGATCGATAGGTATTATATGGATGTACCTTTACTACAGTCCCAGCTTAAATTTTTTAAAGACCAAGTGGATTCGTTAACAAACAAGAATAGTAGACTCCAATCCACAGCTCGAGCAAAGGAAAAATGCCTAAAAGCTACAGGATCTGTCATTTTTAAGAATGTAGAGGCAGTGACAGCAATAGTAAACTCCAAGATTGCTTGATATGTTTTAATCCCATGATTTGAGGTATGATCTTTTTCAAGTTTAGCATGATTTTGTCACTCTCAATTTAGGGTATATGATTTGTTTGAATAGATTACTTTTCTTATAAAAAATAGTTTGTTTTGTTTGTTGAATAAAATATGATTGTAGTAGTAATTATAACTAGCTACAAAATCGTAAGATTCTGTAGCCAGTTAGAAAAATTCGAAATGCTTGTTTTGACAATTGAAAACACATCTAAAATCTTCCCATTTTTATTTGTTTTCAGGAACCTATGATTTTCAAGAAGATATGAAGCAATGTTGGGATATCCTAGCCATACCATCTTTATGTTTTTAGTAAATAGATTAGGTTGTTGGCATTTTGATATCAAGTAAAATCAGGGAGGCTGCATCCCCCATATTTTTGGAATAAATTTGATATTATCAACAGGAAACATTTTGTTCCTGGAACCTATATAAGCATGTTATTTTGTAAACTGGAAATCATCTCTGCCTAGGGCAAGACTATGGATTTTTCATTTACAGACTTGAATGAAATATAGTATTGGTCACAGCTTTAGCTTTTCCATATTGTGGTTTTATTCAAGTCATGATTGTTTCAATTTGTAATTAGATTATGATTGCTTTAACTGCCATGGTTTACTACAAATTGATATGATAAAAATTTATATATTATCCATGTTTTATGTTCCAAATTTAACACACATCAATTATTTTGTTCGAACTTGAATTAAGAGATTTATATTTATCTTTTGTCGAACGTTTATATACAAGTTCTCACAGCAGGATTTATCTTAATGTGGTTGCTTGTGAAATTATGAGATTGTTGTGATCGTATCTATTATATGTTCCATCATTCGAATTCAATCATTATTGCTTCACATATATGAGAAGCAATTGTATGATCTGTTGCGGGTTTACCTCATCAGACAGGGAGATTGGATGTTACACACTGAACAAATATTGGATGCGGTAACAGGTCAGTTTATTAGTTTGATTCCATTAGTTTAATGAATAGAGAAATTTCCTGCAGTTAAAACATCTTCTACTATCTGTTATTCCTATTTTCAATTAGACAGTTTGATATTCCATTTCTAGAGTATAAACAGATTAAACATTAGTTTTACTGTTGTTTAAAAAATCAATTTAGATTCGATTTTCGTGGATTTAGATTAAAATTCGTATTTTGTAAATGTTATATATATACATTAGAAACAGAATCATTTTTACATACTGTACATATAATAAGTAGAGTTATTTTATAAATATTAGTCAGTTTAACTGTAAATATATATTAGATCAATATATACTTTTCAGTGATTCTTATTCATCAAGTTATTGCATTTTCTTTAGTTTTGTTTTTTCGCTTTCTTTAGGACTTAGATTGGCCAACGGAGCCACTAAACCCGTCAGACTGGATTAATCCAAATGGCTTGGGTTAATTAGACAACCCCATACCAGATTCACTCCTCCAGTTGACGAGCGGTCAATTTCGCCCGTCAACAGGCTGCCAACTCCAAATCATGAGTGGCATAGTGTCTTTCATCCTCCTTCAACTTCATTGATTCATAGCATATAACAAACCCATTTTTACTAAGGACTCCACCAAGTCCCTCTTTACATGCATCTGTGCATACAATGAAGTCTTCATTTTTGTCTACAATCCTTAGTTTTGGAACACTTGTTAATAATTGTTTCAAGTGTTGGAAACTCTTTTCACAATCCAATGTCCACTGAAACTTCACACCCTTTATTTGTAAGGAAGTGATTGGGTGTGCAATCTTTGAGAATCCTTCAATAAATCTCCTTTAGTAGCATGCAAGGTCCATGAATGATCTAACCTTTGTCACATTCTTTGGCACTGACCATTCTCTAATGGCTTCTATCTTCTCAGGATCCACTGATATCCCATCCTTTGTAATGATATGCCCCAAATAATGAATTTTATTTTGATAAAATGAGCACTTCCTCAACTTGGAATACAACTGATGCTCCCTTAACACTTGCAACACCATCCTTAAATGATGTTCATGCTCTTCTTCTGACTTAGATTATATAAGAATGTCATCCAAAAATACAATGACAAACTTGTCTAAATATTCTCGGAAAACACCATTCATTAGGCACATGAAAACAGTTGGTGCATTTGACAACCCAAATGGAACCACTGTGAACTCATAATGACCATACCTTGTCCTGAAGGCAATCATGTTGATATATTCCTCTTTAATCCTTACCTGATGGTATCTTGACCTGAAATCTATCTTTGAAAAGATCTTTGCATCCTTCAATTGATCAAAAATATCATCAATCCTTGGCAAAGGATACTTGTTCTTAACAGTCACTTTATTCAATTGTTTGAAATCAATGCACAATCTTAACGTTCCATCTTTATTCTTCACAAACAATATTGGGGCACCCCAAGGTGACACACTTGGGTGTATATACCCCTTCTTCAGAAGCTCTTCAAGTTTCATTTGCATCTCCTTCAACTCTAGTGTACTCATTCTGTAAGGAGTCTTTGACACTAGAGATGCTCTAGGCATTAGATTTATAGAGAAATCAATATCTCTCTTTGGGGGTAGTCCTAGTACCTCCCTGAATACATCTTCAAAATTTTCCAAGACTGCATAATCTTCCAAATTTGGCACCTTATATTTAGGTGTCTCTTCCATATGTGTTTCAAATTTTTGACACCCTTTTCTGTAACATTTCTTCAGCTGTAATGTTGAAATTTCTTGGATGGCTACTACTTTGGAAATTCCCTGCACCTTCCTTAGGGTCCCTTCCTCATCCAAACAAGTAAAGGCCATGTTATGACATTCTAGGATGGAATGATGTTGGTCCAACCAATCCATCCCAATTAGATAGTCATAGGAACCTAAAGGCAAAATGTTCAAATCTTCCCTGGTGTTCAGTCCATTCACGTCCATAAGACATGACTTAACCATCTCATTAACTTTTATTTTGGCTCCTCTAGCCAGCTGCACCAACCAAGATTTCCCATGCTTGCTTCTTGGAAAACACAAACTTTCCACCATCTTAGGATCTATATAACTATGACTAGCTCCTGAATCAATTAAAATAGCAATGGTTTGGTTGTTGATCATACCTTCCACTTCAATCATATGTGACTGATACTTTGCGTTCTTGCTTTCTAGGGTTGCATAGATCCTTGGAACATTTATGTCCATGTCCTCCACTATTTCATCTTGTTGTACATTGTGAATAGTTATCCCTTTTTCACCTTTGTGAGGACAATCTCTGAACATATGATCCCCTTTATAACCCCAAAATTGAGTAGGTGGCTACCTTGGCCTTTGACCCCCTGTTTCAATCACTCTAGACTCTCTAGGATTTTTTTTTCCCTATGGATTATTTCTAAAGAATGGTGGCTTAGATCCCTTCTTCCTTTGATCCACCTTGAATTTCTTTTTTTCTTCCCAAGATTTTTCGAAAGTTGGCCTTGATTTCTACTGATCATATAAGAATTTAACTCACCTTATGGTCTCCTCCAATGTCTTTGGATCATCATACTATATTTTGTCTCATCCTTGATGATAGAGACATACTTCAGCAGTTCTAAAAACCTTCTTTCATATTCATCTATTGTCACACTTCCAAGCTTGAGTTCAAAGAACTCTTTCATTTTCTTGTCATAGTATATCTTAGTCAAGTATTTCTTCTCAAAATTCTTCTTGAATTCCCTCCAAGTAACACTTTTCTCTTTAATGTGTTGCACCTACACAAGTTGATCCCGCCACATGGATGTCTTTCCCTTGAGTTTATAGATATCAATTCTACCTTCTGCATGAGAAGAATAATTATGAAATTGAAAATACTTTCTCATGCCCAACAACCATGTCTCTGCATCTTCATCCTTCTTGTGCTCACCATCAAATGTAGGAGGTTTGATTTTGTTCATTTCTCCTCGTAGCTCATCCACCCCAGACCCCTTCTGCTTCCTGACAGGGGATGGACTCAAGTTGTTGTGTTCTCTCTTATTGGAATGCATTGAGGAGTGATGGTGATGTCTGCTAACACTTCTGGTTCTTCTTTTCTCATCAGGAGGCCTATGACTTCCAGATTTGCTTGAGCCACTCTCCTTGTCCAATTTCTTTTCTATTATGTTCAAGCTCTGCAATAACTTCATGTTGAATTAATCCTGCTACTCTTTGGATTTCCTAAGCCTTTCATTATCATATTTATGGCTTTGAACATTCTTCTGCAAATTTTTTATGGTCTCTACCATATTCATGTTTTCATTCCTTTCATATCCATGTCCATTGGAGTTTGTTCCTTCAATGCCTAAATGGAAATCCATCCCTATAATATCATCCTCATGACTGTAAGTACCCTATGCCTCTTCCATTACTCTAGAATCTATGTTGATCTTGAACTGATCTAAGTGTTGTTAACTCTTCAAAATGTGTAGCCAACAAAACTTTGTCAGGCTAACTGTTTTCAACTATTTCATGAATATGAACCATTTTGGGTTCAGTAATATATATCAGAATTCTTTATTTTTATTTCCTAGAAAATTGAATTCCTTGATAAAAATTTTGGGTGGATAATTATATTCCACTTTCCAACACCTTTCCAACGCCTACTCCCATGCTCAATTCTGAGTCTTGAGCATAAAGTTATGGTTATTAGAAATTTGTCCATTAATTTTTCTATTCAATTTTCAACTTGGTGCAACTCTGCGTTGTAAATATGTAGTTTTGCACCTACTCCTTTGGAATTTTCATAGGATATCAATTGGGTTTCCTCATATACATCTTATGGACACTATGTCCAAGTTGCACCATTTTTTGGATTCCAGGCTGCTAGTTACAATCGGCTAAAGTTCTAGGCCAAAATACCATATTGTAATTGTTATGCTACAGGTTCCTTATTTTCCATATTAAACACTTTTAACATGCCCAGAAATTTAATTCAGATCTGGGACTGTCTTCTTTGGCTCAATATCTTTCCATGACTTCTTTTGCACCTCAATCTGATTCCGGAGAAAAACGTTATGGCTTCTTGAAGTTAGTGGGGTCTTAAAATTTACCCTTCATTGTTTGTGATGTAACTTTCTCAAAAATGTTGTGTTTGACAAACAATTTACACCATTAGAAATATCTCTCTGATCTCTTTTATTTGAGCTGCAGAGACAAAGTGTTCCTTGGCACTCTTTTCTTGTGGTTTTTGAGTGCCTAAAAATGCTCATAAGGGCCTCAAAAAACACACTACAAAAATATGGCGTTCAAATGATATAAAACATCGCAGAAAATCATTGGTTTTTTGTTGTTTTTCAACCTTCAAATGACTTTGCGCGCACAAATTTCAACCTGTAAAACCATATTCACCATGCACAACAACAACACAAGGTAAATCGTGCTTCGCACACTTTTAAACCACTGTGTATCACTTCTTTGTCGCGCTAATAACTTGCGCAAACTACTTCTATGTCACGCGCCAATATCCACCGCACGTAGTTTTTGTACCGCACACTGATATTATGTGTGCATTTCACTTGGCACACTGACCCATGCCAAAGTTTAATACACCCCACCACACACCTATAGTCTACATGCATCATTTACTATATTGTCGCGTCACAACTTATACTCATACTGTGCGCGCACCAACCAAGCTCCTCTGCGCTCTGCCATCACTGAGCACACCACGCGCATCATTATTATGTGTGTGCACATTGCACAATGCTAAATTTATTGCGCGGTCCTATACACCAACATTTTTCCGCATGGCGCCGAAATTTAGCGCACGCACCTGCACACTAACATTTTTCTCTGTGGCACCAAAATTTACCGCACGCACCAGCACGCCAATATCTTGTCGCACGGTGCCGAATTTTTACATATCACAAGATTTTACTGCGCATCATGCATTTTTAGTGCGCCCACCTGTGCACATTCAATTTTACGTCCATCAATTCCTCGTGAATTCCACTGCAGAAATTGGGACTTTTGCTTAACGTTTTCCCCAATTTACCATAGACATTTTGCAACTATGAAATTCGTTCAATTTCACCCCGATAACACCAATTCAACTTATGAAACAACAAATCGTTGTAAGTTGAATTTTCTGGAATGAATTTATCCAAAATCAATTCACAAATTGAGAAATTTGACCACTAAACTCGCTCCATCTGTCATGGCTTCACTGTAACTTCAAATTTGACCCATTCTAAATCCAAATTTGCTAGAATTGATATTAAATCAGGAATGTCTCATCACTTGGTGGAATTTCTCCATTTTCTCATGAATTTAACTATAGAAATTGGGGATTTCCCCAATTTCGCCCAGTTGTTGTTACTTTTTACCATGGACGCTCTACAAAATGAAATTTGGCCACTTTGAAATAAATTCTCTGTGAAATTTCGCTTCAACTCAACTTTCTCGGCCCATCCAGGCTCAATGTTGAAAACTTAAGCTCTAATACCATATTGTAATGTCCCCATCCATCCATGCCAGGCCACGCTACGCCAGAGAACTCTTATTTCTCTCTCTGTGGAACATGCTGTTAGAAAAACAGGACTGTGGAGCAATAAAATAAAACAAATGCGAAACAAAACACAGAAGATACACAATACAAGAGAGACACAGATTTACGTGTTTCACCCAGTGTGGGCTACGTCCACCAGAGAAATTGTCAGGTCTTTTCTTTATTATTATCCAGCAAAATGAAGGGATACAACCTACAGCAAAACCCGTTGTAACTTCCTCTTCTTTCTCTCACAGTCTCCTCTCTCAAAATACAATACTCGCCAACCTACATAGCCGCAATACATTTCCCTCATAAAAGA
>SNQJ01S0010550.1:48081-64713 GCA_010110895.2 Picea sitchensis
AAAAAAAAAAAAAATGAAAAATTCACTCTATTAACATCTCCTCCATTCTAAAAAGTTTTATACATAGAAAAGATTTCCTCCATTCTAAAAAGTTTTATACATAGAAAAGATTTTGTCGCTTTACTTGGATTAGTGGAATAATTACATGCCAAACTTATCTTTTTTACTGCAGTGATTATGATGGTTGTCTTATACAAATTGGAGTAAACTAATAGTTACATAGTGTTAGACCACAACAAAATTAACGTGCAAATACCATTTCAACATTGTGATTGTGATTGGATGGGTCCCTTAATTTCAAAGTCTGAACGTTTGACATCTCCATATATATCCAATGGGAATAATAAATAAAATTTCCATGATAGAGCTCTCTTGTCTATAGCTTGATAGATGGAGCTTTGAAGATGTGGGACATGATGAGAGGTTGAGTAAGTAGGGATTTAAATTACAAGTTACAGAGTGTGGGCCCCTCATAGGGGTATAGACACTGAGTAAAGACAATATAATCGTCAACCAGAGAAAGCAAGATAGAGACTCTTGAGGTTGCTTAATTTCAGTAATGTCAATGAATTACTCTAAGGAGTTCTAATGGTTGTGTGGTAAGGTGTTATTTGTCAACCAAAGGAGCAACATAGAGACCCTGCCCACATGGAATCCCATTGACTTTGATGGAATGAAATTGGCTTATTCCAACTTTACAAATTATTAAATGGATTTCATGGCATGAGAATTTTTAGTGAATCTAAGCCTTTGATGAGATCATTGACTTTTAGGGGCATTTTCCTCCCCACTTGAGCTGTCTTGTACAAACTCGGCATTTAATATTAACTAACACACATCACATGCAATATACGTTACCAAATTTACTGAAACCTAAACATTAAGTATTAAAAACAAATTTCACTTACAAGTTTCTCGTCCTCCAATAATGGTCGGATTCCATCGCAATTATGGCGGATTTAATAAAAGTCGGTGGGTGCCAAGAAAGTCAACGCAATGCGCTGGCAGAGGAACGGATCTTGGCCGTCCGATGGAATCCGACGGCCGAGATAAGGGGAGCTGCATGGAAGAAAACTCTTCTCGCCTTCGGGTGCCTTGCGAGCGCGGCAATGAAGACACCGACCGGCCGTAGCCAGAGAGCGACCGGGTTAGCCGGTACGGATTCCGGTCAATTCGTCTGACTTTACTTCAACCAGCAATTCTGTCGCTGGCGTGACGTGTACGAAGGCGATTGGCGGGATCTTTGACTTGGTAAAGTTGGAATCCTCGGGTTCTGAGATTTTGACTCTGGGGTTTGAAGTTCAAGTAAATTGGGAAATTTGCCCGGCTGCAAGAAGATAAGGCACGGGCTCTCGTTCGTTGTGGCTTCCTTGTGCGCAGAGATGAATTCCGGGGACTTTGCCGAGAATTGCAGGGGATTTTGGCCGGAGAGTCGTTGAAGATTCAAGAATTCCTGAATGTAATTTGTGCCGTTTCTTACCTGAGTCTTTAAATTTGTATTAATGGCTCGATATGGGGATTTGAAACGGGGAATATCATATTCATGTTCATGTTCACATTTATACAGTCTGTTGTTTGTATTTTTTTGGATTTACTTTTTAATGGGTGTGTGTGATTCTTGAGATTTAGCGCCGAATAGGACGGA
Source organism: Picea sitchensis (assembly GCA_010110895.2). NCBI lineage: Eukaryota > Viridiplantae > Streptophyta > Pinopsida > Pinales > Pinaceae > Picea > Picea sitchensis. Next base: position 49,727 of record SNQJ01S0010550.1, read on the forward strand.
TTCTGAACTTGGAGATTCGGATTATTGAGCATAGAGTTGTCAAACACGGGTTGTTCAGGGCGTTTCTTGAAATGTCCATGCTCGATTCTGTCTGTTGGGTTTGGGGTTAGAAAGATTAAAAAAAAAAAATGGGTCCTCGTGAGTTTCGAACCTTCGTCTGCTGCTAGGTTTAAGGTCTTGGTTTCGCATTTTTGTTTTCTCGGTTTGTGCCCCTTTCTTAGCATTCGGTTTCTGTGTGTTGGCAGTTGAGTGAATAGACATGGCGGTGGAGATGTTGGACTCTAGGAATTTCATGGAACGCGACGTGCACCAGGCCGCTTCTGCAACGCTGGAGAGCGTACAGAATCTGATACAATTATTATCCCGGCACCGGGAAATGCAAGATGAGGGGGAGAGCCAGTGTGGGTTTGCTGCAGAAATAGCCGCAAATCGATTCAAAAGGGTCGTTTCCATGCTCGGAACCACGACCGGTCATGCTCGCTTCAGAAAAGCCCCGACGGGATCTTCAGTTCTGTCTCCCAAGATTTGTCCCTCTTTCGAAGCTGGGTATGCGAACATCTCTGCTTCTTCTTCTTCTTCTCATGAAGCCTTCCGGGATTCTGAAGGTTTTATCTCCCCTGCGCCATTGAATAATAACACCTTGTACCGTCCCACCCCGTTGCACGTCCAGGCCCCTCCACAGAGTCCAGTTATGGATTCAACCCCTCAGCAGCACAAGATTCCATTACTGCCAATGAATTCAGATTACAGCTTCATGGGTTCCAGGCCATTTAAAGAGCCAGTGATCTCTTCCCCGCCAATATCCTCCACCAACTCCTTCATATCGTCACTAACAGCATCGGATCCCTGCGATAAAACTTCTATGCTGGTTCGATCTCTTAGTAGCCCAACAGCAGTAGGCCGGCCGCCATTATCGTCCTCTAAGAAAGCTTGCATCCATGGAAAGCCCGACGATCTCTCAGGAAAGTGTAACACAACAGGCGGACGCTGCCACTGCTCTTCAAAACGCAAGTACGTTGTAACACCATTATTCATTTTGGTAATAGTTCCTCTGCACAGAGCTAGGGAGCCTTCAGCTCCTTTATCTATGTAGAGATGCATTCAATTTTGGATGTGCATTGTCATTTTCAGTATGGACACTAGGCCAGATGCTCTAACCCATGACATGATATTCACCAACTAAAACATTAGTAGTAGTATGTTTGGTGTTTTGGACTGGGTTCTTTTGCAATAGTTTTCAATGTTATGAAAGAATTTCTACAACTGATTCCAGAGAATTTCTGAGACTTCATAATTTTAGTTTTGAGGTCTGGTTGATGGCTCCATATAAATCCCAACATATGATGTTTGGATGGATGATGCCATATAAAGTTCAAAACAAAATATTTTTCCTTTTGTTATTTCATACTGGTTTTGAAGTCTGGTTGATGGCACCATAGAAGATCAAGTATATCAATATATTATATATCATGATTGTTATGTAAAGTATTACAGCCCCTAATTCGCTGTTGGTGAATGCCTAAAGGCTTGTGGGCTGGTAATGATGAATGTGAAGAATATGAAACTACTGAAGATTATGAAACTATTGATAATTATGCTATTGCCATAAGTAAATTTGGCATAAATGTAAATCTAATACTGTAAAATGATAAAAAATTAATAATAGAATAAATTTGTAATTTCAATTAAGTTAAGTTTCGCAGACCTGATAATCTGGTCACTGCAGGAAGTCGAGAGTGAAACGAACTATCAGAGTACCTGCAATCAGTGCGAAATTGGCGGACATCCCATCTGATGAATTCTCTTGGCGAAAATATGGGCAGAAGCCCATTAAGGGCTCTCCACATCCAAGGTCTACTGCTGTTACATTCTTTAGTATTTTTTTTTTGTCTACTCTTTCTTTCCTTTTCAATCGCCCTCATGGTTGACTGGTATTTTGTTGCTTGGATCTTGCAGAGGCTATTACAAGTGCAGCACAGTGAGGGGTTGTCCTGCAAGAAAGCACGTAGAACGCGCCCTGGACGATCCAAACGTATTGATTGTAACCTATGAGGGTGAACACAGCCATTCTCATTCTGTATCTGAAAACACAGGCCTGGTACTGGATTCATGAGACCCACATACACACAAGGGCAATATTCTAGTTTTATATTACGCTACAGAATCCGCCATTATTCCAGGGGGGTGGTGGCTATTTTTAGTGCAATCTCCATGGGCGTTGCATGCCCACTACAGTGTTTTTGCAATTTGGTACGGGGCAAGATTAATGCAAAATCCATAAAACGGAGGGCCATTCTACGTAACAAACCATCCTAAATTTTGTAGATTCGACGAATATATCAATTTATTTCTCTGCGACATCATTTCCTGTACATTTTTTGTGAATTCTATATAATTTTATTACAGTTCATGGTTTATGTTTCCTGCGACGTTTTATCAAGGGAAATTAGAGTTTTGAAGAGATTTTTTTTATATGTGAATGCCATTATTCTGGTCTGTCATGATTTTTCTGTTTGCTTCCTCGGATTGTGGATATGAACGCAGATTTCTCAGCGTTCAAGGTACATGAATCCGTTGTATGCTTTAGAAATATCTATTAGATGCGCTTTGACGGGTTTCCGACAAAGCGCTGAATAATTCACAGGTGTGGTGTGAATGATATTTGATAGGTGTGAACTTTCCGTTCATTTCGGGGTCAACCCATTAGAATGGAATCGCCATGCCAGGAGAAAATACATTTTTGACGTGGCATCCGATTCTTAGAATCAGTATTTTTTTTTTTTTAAATAGAAGTAACGATGAAAGCGAATAAATACGTCGGTAGTTTAAATGTGTTAATTTTTTTTTATATATATGTAAGGGGATATTTGTTTGAAATTAGGCGAGAAAGTGTAGATTTGAGTGGTGGTTAAATTTGTTTAATCTCAGTGTTTTAGGGTTTTTCGGCATGTTGAATCCAGTTTTACATTTAGAAATGCAATTTAAATAAAAAAAAGTTGTGATTATAATAATTTAAATAAATATAGATATAATTTTTATAATTTATTTTGTCCTTATAACTTTTTTTTTTTTCTCAAAATGCTATAATCCTTGTGTCAATGTAGTTATTCATAAAAATAATAGCTCTCCAATAACATTAATTGTTATAAGTGGTTGTTTGATGAACATGTGTGCTTACTTGGCCTACTCTTACCATCCTACTAATATACTGATTGAGATGAGATGAATATGTGTACTTGTGCTTACTCGACCTACAAGTCCTTTTGTGATCCTACTAATCTAATGGTTGAAATGGGATGAATATGTGTGCTTACTTGTATGTTGGTTGCACCATGAATCTCCCTACTAACATAATGGATGATTCCTTCTGATGTGAATATGGATACTTGCTCGATATCCCTCTTCTCCTTATTAACATGATGCTTAGTATGTTGTGTAGTATGTTGTGGGATAAATCCTCCTAATGACATGATGATGGCTGATTATGGTGTAATGATTATACATGCATGCTTAACCTTGTCATCCTTTTTTATTAGGTTGTTCCTTTCTTATTGTATAGATAAGATAAACAATGTTATATATTTTAAAATAATTTTTAAAATCTTAAAATTAATAATTAATAATTAATAAAAATTCAATAAAAATATGATAGATTTATTGTAGTTTACAATTTATTTATTTATTTTATGTATATAATTTTTAATATTTAAAAATGATTATTTTTTATTTTTATTTTTATTTATATAAATATATTAATTTTATGGACATTCTTTATAATATATATAAGATAGATAAGACAAACAATATTATACATTTTGAAATAGTTTTTAAAATCTTAAAATCAATAATTAATAGAAATTTATAATAAATATGATAAATTTATTATAATTTATTTATTTTATGTATATAATTTTAAATATTTAAAAATAACACTTTTTTATTTTTACTTTTATTTTTATTTAAGTAAATATATTAATTTTATGGACAAATATATGTAGTATAGAAGGTTGAAATTTCACATTTACTAACTTAAAAATTAGTGATAGTGAAATGTTGATTGAACTTCAATTTATATTTATATAAATTAATAAAATGTTATTTTTAAGTTACAAATTATTGTACATATTAAGTTATTTTTATTTTACATTATTTTATTAGATTCATTACTATTTTATTTCAATGTGCTTTCAAAGTGTGCTTTCAAAGTGTAGATTCATTACTATTTTTATTGAATCATGATATGATTCACTAATATATTAAAAAAATGTTAATGATAATACTTCAAATATAAATCATTAAAGATTTTTACCTTTAGTTTTTTATATATTATATTTTTAATTAAAAAATTATTTAAAAAACAAAATTTAACATAAAACTGATAGATAATTATATTATTATGAAAATAAGAAAATAATGACTATCTAATAAATTAATAATAATCAAAATGATATATTAATACTTTTTCAATAAAAATAAAATGAAATTAAAAAATAGACAAAAATATATCATATTAATGTTTTTCCWACTAAATCAAATGAAATAGAAAATAATTTACATACAATGTATAGTATTAAACTTAAAAATAATAAAACTATATTTTAAATAATCCRTATATACTAATCTTAAAGTGTATAGATCTATCTCAAATTTTTACTAATCTTAAAATGCATAGATCTATCTCAAGTTTCCATTTATTAAGCATCCAATTAAATTGAAGTGCTTAAAAGGTTTACAATTAAAGAGCATTTAAAGGGATCTAAAAATGCTTAAAAGATCTACAATTAAAATTTTTAAAAAATTAACAATTAAATTTTTTAAATTTTTAAAAAATTAACAATTAAATTTTTAAATTTTTTTAAAAATTAACAATTAAATTTTTTATTTCATTAAAAGTTAATTTTTTATTTTTATTTTTTAAAATTTACAAAGACATTGATAAAATACAAAGGCATTGATAAAATTATACACTTTTTTCTCCATATATTTTTTGCATGCGAAAATTTGAAATAATAAAATGTATACTTAAAGTCTAAGAAATCTCTCTCTTAAACAATATCCAAATTTGATATTAAACATTTTAAATGAATATATATATTAATATAATATTAGATAAAACTAGATTTAAAAAATAAACCCATAAAAATACACTGTTATAAAARGAGTGGAATATTATTTTAATCATATTTGTTATTTGTTTTTGGGATGTTTTTACTTTGTATTATAAGTAAATGAGTATTTCCATATTTTATGTATATCTTTTTATAAAAAGATACACTTTTATAAAAGAGTGGAATATTATTTTAATCATATTTGTTTTTTTAGTAAATGAATATTTCCATACTTTATGTATATAAATTTTTATAATAGAATTTAAAAAAAAAAAAAAAGTTTTATAATGTTTATACAACATTTTTCAATGTTACAGATATTTATAAAATGCATTTTTTTACATAAATATAATATATTAATAAAAGAAACAATTAAAAATATATATATTAATAAAGGAAACAATTAAAAACACTCTTATAAGGAAAACATGAATAATGGTACGTTCTATAAATTGTAAAATCTACAAAGCTAGACATAGGAGATATCATAGTTGAAAGTTTTACAATGTTAATTAAAATGTCTTAATTTATTGTTAAAATGCCATAAAAAATTATATGAAACTATTCTCACATTATGCATTTATATCTCTCGATCTATATAATAGGTCCGAAGTTGATCGACTCATCGGGATATAGCATTTATGCACTCAACTGGTAGGGACCTATGTTGGTCGAGTGAGTTAAGTTTTTTTTTTTTTTTTTGGTTGTTTTTAATTTAATTTTGTTTAAAATTAGGTGATGAATGATTAGATCTATAGATTTGGTTGTTTGAGTGTTTTATGGTTTTTCAACAGGTTGAATTTATTTATATATTTAAAAATGAAATTTAAACAATATAAAATAAAGATTTTGTCTAAATTTATATTATTAAATTTGAATTTTGACAAAAAAAAACTCAAAAATAAAACATTTAATCAAAATCATAAAAATAAATAAAAAATAATAAAAAAAATAAAAAAAAAATTAATTAAAATTAAAATACCATAAAAATTATATGAAACTAATCTCACATTATGCACTTTTCCATGTTTTTGTTAAAATATCATGAAAGAATATTATGACATTATGCACATTGTGACTTGTTTTTGATAAATTTTTAATACTACTAAGTTTTATATTTCCCCTCACTATGCACTTTTCCATGTTTTTGTTAAAATTTCATAAAAGGGTATTATGATATTATGCACATTGTGACTTATTATGGTATTATGCACATTGTGACTTGTTTTTGATAATTATTTAATGTTATTAAGTTTTATATTTTCCTTCACTTCAAGACTAATATTTTTGGTCATTTCTATTATATATTTTGTGGATTTTTTTTTTAATTTTTAATTTTTAATTATAAGCAAGATTTTTTTTTTTTTATGTTAGACATGTAATAATTCATTATTTATATGATATTCAAATAACAATTTAGATTGAAAAAAAAGTTTTGACGTGTCCTATTAGTTAAAAAAAATTAAAAATAAATATATGTGATGTTGGTTTAATATGTTATTATTAAGATAAACTAAATAAATATACATAAATAATAATAGAATGAAAATATAATAATATCAATCTTAATTTTAAATATATTAAGGATGGAGATTTATTAAATCATTATTGAGATTTTAAGTTTAATTTGAATTTTGGTGGGCCTAATGGTTAAGAACATGTGTTTCCTCTTAAGAGGTCACATGTTCAAATCTAGAGGGGGGTAGGGTATGTACATCTTCATAGACTTTAGCAATCAAATCTCACTGAGGAGGGTCCCTTGTCCCACAAACAAGGGGGTCACTTGTCCCAGAAAACAAGGGGGTCGGGTCTCATACATCAACATAGGAGGAGTCCCTTGTCCCACAAACAAGGGGGTCAAGTCTCATACATCAACTTAGGAGGAGTCCCTTGTCCCACAAATAAGGGGGCCAGGTCTCATACATCAACTTAGGAGGGTCCCTTTTCCCACAAAGTCTCATACATCAACTTAGGAGGGTCCCTTTTCCCACAAACAAGGGGGTCTGGTCATACATCAACTTGGTGGTTGCATAATGAATCCTCCTACTAACATAATAGTTGATTGGTAACAAGATGAATAAGCATACTTGCTTAACATCCTCCTCATCCTTTCTTATTATGTGTGAAAGATAAACAATATTATACATTCTTAACCTAAATCTACTCTCCTCTTTCATATTAGGTTCTAATTAATGTTTTTTTGTTTTTAGAGTATTTTTCCTGGGTTGATTTTATTTTTTCATAAAATTCTAATTAATGTTTTTGTTTTTAGAATAATTAACCCATATAAATATATATTTTTTTCATTTTAATTTATGTAAATATGTTTTATTAATATTATATACATTTATATCTAAATTACTTATATTTAAATTTGACATTCAATCTTCCTTCTCACACACAAAATTAGTGACTATTGCATATATATTTTTACTGCCTTCCATTTAAATTTACACAAATTAATTTTAACTTACGAATATTAATATCTCTTATGCTATTTTCATTTCACGTTATTCCCTATTAGTGGATTCATTACTGTTTTTATTTCACTTTATTGCCCACTAATGGATTCATTACAATTTTTATTTCACGTTAATCCCCAATAGTGGATTCAAAGATAGTTAATGATGGGGTGGCCGAAATGACTAGGCATGCCATAGAAGATAGACTAGGCATGCCATATTCATATTAATTGTTTTGTAAAAAAATAAAATAAAAAATAAAAAATACTTCGTATACAATAGAAAATATTTTGCATACAACTTATATACAACTTGGATCTATCGAGGATTTAAAGGGATTAAATTAAAATTTTTATTTTATAAAATGTTCTAATTTTTTTTGATTTTCCAAAATTTGCAAACTAATTGATAAGAAAAGAATATTTTGCATACAACTTATATACAACTTGGATTTATAGAGGATTTAAAGGGATTAAATTAAAATTTTTATTTTATAAAATGTTCTAATTTTTTTTTGATTTTCCAAAATTTGCAAACTAATTGATAAGAAAAGAATTTCATAAAACTTATGGATCATTTTTCGTTTTATGAGAACCTTGTATAAATAGATTTTATTTAAGTTTTTCAAAAATTTTATTGTAAAATTATACACTTTTTTCTATATTAAAAAGCAATAGATAAAAAATTATTTTACTTATTAAGTTTTTTTTTTTTTTTTAATATTTATGCTTTGTATCATAAGTAAATAAATGATTACATGCCTCTTGTATATAAGTTTTTATAAATAATTTTGCAATATTTATAACACATCACTCTTGCAACATTTACAATGCCAATAACATCACTCCTACATTATTTACAATGTCAATGACATCTACATAATGTTTCTCTCTATATAAAATACAATACCCATATAAAGAGAAAATAACAAATAAAATGTTCCAAATTATTGTTAAAATGTCATAAAAGTTACGAGAAGTTACTCACATTGTGCACTTTCCCACATGTGTTTTAAAATGTCATAAAAGTTACATAAGATATTATGAGATTATGCACATTTTGACATGTTTTTGATAATAAGTTTGTGTAGTCATTAAGTTTTATATCCTCCCTAATTTTGATATTAATATTGTCTGTCATTCTTATTTTTGTAGATTTTCTTCGAGTGATAATTGTTATTCATATGATATTTACAAACAATAATTTATGGCACTGAAAGATTGCTCAATAACTCTACAAACATTATACAGGTGTGTAGTAAATGATGTATAGGGTGAGACATACATTTTTGGATTTGTTGATGAATGCATATTGATTATTGATTATCCAATGATACATAGGGTGAGATATACATCTTTGGATCTGTTGATGAGTGCATATTGATGATTGATTATCCAATAACTTGTTAAAGTTATTCATATGATATTCACATACAACATTTTTTGTGCCAAAAAATTGTACATAATATAATAATTTAAAAAATAAATTAAAAAAAAACTTAGGTGAAGCTAACTTAATATGTTAATACAATATAAAAAAATAAATATATAAAAGCATTAACGTGCATGAAAATGGAATAGTATGAATCAATTCATCTTAATTCCTAAATCTATCGACGACAAAGAGATATCAAATCAATGTTATAATTTGAAGTACAATTTAAATATTCTTACCAATTGACCATATAAATTTATGAATTATACAACATTCTACCTATCATTTTCTCCTTATAAAGATGTTTTTAATGAATTTTTTCTTGGTATGTCTTCTTTTAAAATGTTTCTTCATAAATGAATTATTATCTAATATTATATTAAATTTTAATTCATTTTGAAAATATTGTTTAAGTAGAAGAAGGAAAAATTAAAACATAAAAGATTTGAGGCCCACTTCTAAAAGAGATTGCTTAAACTTCAAGGGTGTATCATATAATTCTAAATTACTACATGCAAAAACAATATACGGAATATAACTTATAAGCTCATGAAAATATGGACTTGTGTAAGGATTCATTTGAAAGAAAAATAATTCCATATATATATTTTTTATGAATTTCTTATCTTATCAATGGTTTTATAAGTTTTGGTAATCAAAATATTTTTAAAATATTGTCTACAATTCTTTTTAATTCTAAATCTTTAACCAATAACACCTTGTTTTCTTTTTAATCTCATTGAATCTACAATCTTTTTTAATTCTAAATCTTTAACCAATAACACCTTGTTTTCTTTTTAATCTCATTGAATGCTTAATATATCCAAAGTTGATCACTTTGAATGTTTGATAAATTACACTTGAGATAGATCTAGGGATGATCTCCACATTAATATAATTTCTCCATTTTTTCAATTATAAACTTTGTTTTCATTGAAAATTTCTAATACACTTCTTTCAAACAAAATGAAAATTTTCCAATGGTCCACGATATAGTGCAACATCATTAACAAGCTTTGAATGTATGTGTAAGAAAAAAAAATGATATTTTTTTCCATACAATATGAAAAATTTATAAAAGTCCACAATACCTTGCAATTATGGACATAGTGCAACAACATTAAGAAGTTCAAGATTCCACCATTAGAGAAAAAATACAGTATATACAAAACTATTAATGATGTAAAATAAAAGTAGTAGGAGAAGACTCTTGCAATACAAAAGGTGAATATACCACACTGGTGAGCATTATCATTCCTATTATCTTTACAACTGCATTACTCCATGTTCTCAAGAGTTTTCATTCTAATACATTATTCATCTTAGTTCCCATGCCATAAACCTACTCCTTGCAAATAAAGCCTCATTTATGCTTTATCTAATGAATCCTAACCAAGACCCATCCCAACCATTAATATATTAAATCATAGATATATCTTTTCGCAAGAATGGTTAGCTTTTGTAATACAAAAAGTTGCATCCGAGTAATACAAAAGAGAGTAATGGCCATTGGCACATGACAAGAAAACAAAAATTTCCTTCCATATTTCTTTAGCAAATCTTACCTTTATCCAAAATAAGTGGTCTTGTTAGGTATATTGTCATACAAGCTAAGATAACAATATCATAACTCTACAAAACATAGTAACTATAATTATAAAAGAGAAAAACTAAAAATTATGGTTGTTTGAGCCCACTTGGATCTCCATTGTTGTGTCCTCTATGTGCATGCATGTTACACAAGATTGGTAGATCCTGTAGAATCCTCCATGGATAGGTTTGCGGTATGCTATGAATGCATTTATTCATTAATATGAACCTGAGAGAAACCATTGAGTGAAAATTTTCCAACAAATGCATAATTGTAGGGACAAACGAATGAATTACCTTCGAAGGGAGGTGCAAATATTCTACTATTATATTAAGCAATGCATTCAGTCCTCCCAACTGACTAACCAGTCCTAGATGATGCAAACAAGAGATAAGAATGAAGGTAGACAATTCCTTCTCTATTTCCCTAAGTTCCATTAGCTGAGACATAGTTTCCATGACACTTTCCACCCTTAGATTTTAGTCATGTTCCTCTTTCCAACAAACGAGTCCACCTAATGCAGGAGTTCATCATACTGCAATGAGCCTCAACAACCTCCTTCTCACATTTCTAGAGGCCATATTAAACCTCTCACATGTTGCACACAACACATCAATTGTGTTGATAATGACAGTGGCCCATTTTGACAGGAGGAGAGCACAAACCTAGAAGGTAAAACTAAAAAAACCACCAAAGTCAAAACAAGATTGCATTGGACTTATCTTCCCTAGACTCAATTATCTCTGCTCTGTTGAAGAGGGTGAAAGCGGAGCCAGGGTATGCCCTTCTAGAACCATCACCAAATTAAAATCGCATGCAAAAACTAATAAGCCTAAGGTACACATCATTAACTTGCATGCTCTTCTGAGTGTGATATATGGTGAAGAAAGCTCAAGGATTAACTCCACATCATTTCTAAGATGCATGATGGAACACACATGTTGGGATGGTGTTTCACCTTAAGAGTAAGAAATTTCATGGGAGGGGTGCAAAGGTCGACACATCTTGATTAAATTTAACCATACCTTCCCTTAGATGCACTCTTGGACTAGCTTGTACTTCTGCCAGTGCATTCTAAGTTCTTAGAACTTGAAAAAATAAATTGCAAAACATAGACTTAAAGAGATAATTCTATGTATTAAATAAAAAAGATTGATCTTTTGCAAAGGATTCTACAAAGCAGTCTACTTAGCCAAGGATTAGATGATGATGGAGGAGTCACCCATCATTGTTACTTGGGTCACGACTTTCAGAAAATGTGAGACCATGAAAAGATTTCAGAGTCTCCACTTCACTATTATATGTTGTCCCTAACCCCCATGCATACATTAGAGAAATCTTGATGTCAAAAGTGGACCTAAAAAAATGTGCTATAGACATCAACTTTTAAAGAACCAATAGAATTCAAGATGATAATGTCAACCATAAAAATAAATAATTTTGGAGGGAACAAAACAACTATTATTTTTTTTTTCAACTTATCTCCTTATAAATTTATTCAAATTTTAATATAAACACTTGTTAAATGTAAAATTAAATATCCACACAACATGCAAATTGATATTTTATTAATTTATATAAACTTAAATTAAAAATAATAAAATATATATCCATTACTAATTTTATATTTAATAAATAAAAATCAACCTCAAATATCATCATTTAATCAAATAGTTAAAAATAAAATAAATACATAATATTTAACATTTAAACCTTGGTAAAGTCAATAATCCATGATAAGATGCCAAAAACTGCACATAGCCCCATATCATGCCAAATAGTGCACATAGCCCCATATTTGGACTCTAGTTGATATTGTCAATGCCCAACATACTTTGATGTAAAGCTCAACTTAAAGCTAGTTTGTTTGAGAGGAATGTGCCAACACTATGATAAGGATGAGTTGAGTTGAAATGTGAAGGAAGGAATCTCAAATGGCTCAAACAAGAGATTAGAGGCCTCACGTCTCTAAAATTTCTTAGCAAAAGCCAAACATCTGTCGGCCATGTTTTTTCCATTTGTTATATATATATATATATATATATATATATATATAATTAACAAAATTTATAATTTTAAAATAAATTATAAATTATATATTATATGAAAATAATTAATTTAATAATATAAAAATTGAGATAAATAAAATTGATATAGTTTGAAACGTTCATGCAATTAATTTAAATATAGTTATATTTAAAAAGATGTATTAAAATTGAATTTTATTTTAATAATTAAAAAAATTATCATATAATTTTATTTTTTATATTAACAAAACGTATATGTCATATATTTAGTTATTAATTTATATTATTATTATTTATTGTAATTTCTATTTTATTATAAAAATAATTTACTCATTTTTAATATGCTTAAAGCACAATATAATTAAAAACAAGTATAGGTGCATAGTGCATTTATAAAAGTATATTCACATTTTGCATTTACAAAATTAAAGTACATAATTTTAGTGTAGAATGTACTAATTTACAAATCATTATGTTGTAGGTCAAAAGATTTTTAAAAAAGTATACAGGTAAAAAGATTCATACAGAATAAACAAATTAACACAAACTAAAAAAATAGATTAGATGAAAAAAAGTTTTGGAGCGAGTGAAAGAAAAATTAAATAGGTATCATATCACATATACAAGTATTAACATAATTTTAAAAGATGGTTAAATGTTATAGAAGTTTTATGATGCTTGTTTATGAATATAATAAGTAGAGTTTGTCATTCATCTTTTGTTGAGTGGTCATCTTTATTCAAATATTCGATGTTGTAATTCACCTTGTGTTGCTTCCTTTTGAACTCTTACACTTGTTTAATCATCTTATTTTTATTTTATTCTAAGGAAGATCTTATAGGCAAATTTTTGGGAACTTCCTTGCCATTGTGGATGGTACCCAATGCAAACATGTTGGGAACTCTCTTCAAACCCACTTGTCGAGGCCTCACCCCCCCAAGTCTACGACTTGGCCCCCCTCCTAAAATAATTTCAAATCAAATCTTTCAATTTATTCTTCCATTAATCCCGCTCTCTTGGTTTTTAATCACTAATAGTTTGTTGTTTGAATGGGTGATTCTTGCTTGACTACCTGTTGTTTTGGTCCACCTCATGTTCCAATCATGATTGAGTATGGCAATAGTCGTGTTGAGTTTGTTTGCATCACAAAGTGGTTCTTTCTACATGTGTCACATTTGCATGTGTTTTTTGCGTCTCTTGGTTCTTTGGATAACCTTGACCCATGAAAGCGCCATATATTATCAGCTAAGTTAATTGTAGCACCCACAAGGCACGATATGGCTCTAAATTGTTTTTCAAACAAAAATGGCACTTTCATCAAGTACTCAATACGAAGTGCTACAAATGGAAGTTGACTATTTATCAAGATAAAATATCTTAATTATTGATGAATAACTCAAGTTTTAGTTGACATCTTGAAATCTTGTAAAACCTAGAGATCAAAAAGAGTTGAAAGAACCAAATTTGGTAGAACAATAATTAGAACAAGGCCCAAGATTTAATTAAAAAATGCTTTCATGCATAATTATGAGTACTATTCAAAGTAATTTTTTACCTCCAAAGTAGGCCTACTAAAGGTTATGCGGGATTACAAACCCAAAGAAACTAACATAATCTAAATCCAAGATCTAGAAGTACAAGAACATGCACCGAGGATTTCCCATCAAACAAACCTCCTTACTTATGAAAGCTATTGAAATGATCTTGAGTGGGGTTGGATGACCACTCATCGAAAATCCCCGCATATCCTTTCTGCACTATAAAAGATGACATCTCAATTGGATATTGTGTGAGAAAACTACAATATTTCTAAGTTCAAATCACGAGGTCTTCACTCAGTGAACCTGTGACATAGCACCTTCATTCATGGGATATTAAATAATACCCCTACTTTCACTAGATATTGATAAATACATCCTAAAATCCTTTTGTTGAACCCCCCTCCCAATACATATTGCAAATAAAAGAAACCCCTATTTTTACTAGATACCCCTTTTATACACCCCAATGACTATAAACCTTTTAAGACCCCACACCCCCCCCCTCACCAATACTACAATATATTGAATTTATTTTTCACAATTAAAAAACCCCCTTTATAAATGAACGTGATAAAATATTGGTCAACAAGGTAAAGCCCCCGTGGTTGAAATCAATCAGCCTAAAAAGGTTGGCCACAACAAAGTGTGTGCGGAATACAAGGACTTAGACATTTTTGAGTTTCACATCACACAATTTTCTAAAGGGAGAAACATGTTGCATGGAAAGTCTTTTTGGGTGCAATACACGAGGTTTAAAAACATGTCACACTCAAAATATTTTTTGGTGCGATACACAAAATTTAAAGGTCTCTCATGAAAGTTTC
>SNQJ01S0010550.1:64777-83951 GCA_010110895.2 Picea sitchensis
CCTAACTACAAATGCATACTAATGCATACTAAAGAAACACACTTTTACCTAACGACATATTAGACCAAGTAGATCTTAACTAACTCCTAAGTGTCTAAATATCCTAACATGTCATATATTTAGTTATTAATTTATATATTATTTTATTTTTATTTTTATTGTAATTTCTATTTTGTTATAAAAATAATTTATTCATTTTTAATATGTTTAAAGCACAATATAATTAAAAACAAGTATAGGTGCCTAGTGCATTTATAAAAGTACATTCACATTTTTCATTTACAAAATTAAAGTACATAAATTTAGTGTACAATGTACTAATTTACAAATCATATTGTTTATCATTATGTTGTAGGTCAAAAGATTTCAAAAAAAAAAGTATATAGGTAAAAAGATTCATACAGAATAAACAAATTAACACAAACTAAAAAAATAAATAGATTAGATAAACAAAGTTTTGGAGCTAGTGAAAGACAAATTAAATAAGTATCATATCACATATACAAGTATTAACATACTTTTAAAACATGTTATATAAGTTTTATGATGCTTGTTTATGAATATAATAAGTAAAGTTTGTCATTCATCTTTTGTTGAGTGGTCATCTTTATTCAAATGTTCGATGTTGTAATTCACCTTGTGTTGTTTCCTTTTGAACTCTTACACTTGTTTAATCATCTTATTTTTATTTTATTCCAAGGAAGATCTTATAGGCAAATTTTTGGGAACTTCCTTGCAATTGCGGATGGTACCCAATGCAAACATGTTGGGAACTTTCTTCAAACCCACTTGTCGAGGCCTCAGCCCCCCCAAGTCTACGACTTGGGCCCCCTCCTAAAATAATTTCAAATCAAATCTTTCAATTTATTCTTCCATTAATCCCGCTCTCTTGGTTTTTAATCGCTAATAGTTTGTTGTTTGAATGGGTGATTCTTGCTTGACTACCTGTTGTTTTTGTCCACCTCATGTTCCAATCATGATTTAGTATGGCAATAGTCTTGTTGAGTTTGTTTGCATCACAAAGTGGTTCTTTCTACACGTGTCACATTTGCATGTGTTTTTGCGTCTCTTGGTTCTTTGGATAACCGTGACCCATGAAAGCAACATATATTATCAACTAGGTTGATTGTAGCACCCACAAGGCACAATATGGCTCTAAATTTTTTTTCAAACAAAAATGGCACTTTCATCGAGTACTCAATACCAAGTGCGACAAATGGAAGTTGACTATTTATCAAGATAAAATATCTTAATTATTGATGAATAACTCAAGTTTTAGTTGGCATCTTGAAATCTTGTAAAACCTAGATATCAAAAAGAGTTGAAAGAACCAAATTTAGGTAAAACAATAATTAGAACAAGGCCCAAGCTTTTATTAAAAAATGCTTTCATGCATAATTATGAGTACTATTCAAAGTAATTTTTTACCTCCAAAGTAGGCCTACTAAAGGTTATGTGGGATTACAAACCCAAAGAAACTAACATAATCCAAATCTAAGGTCCAGAAGTACAAGAACATGCACCGAGGATTTCCCATCAAACAAACCTCCTTCCTTATGAAAGCTATTGAAATGATATTGAGTGGGGTTGGATGACCACTCATCAAAAATCCCTGCATATCCTTTCTGCACTATAAAAGATGACATCTCAATTGGATATTGTGTGAGAAAACTACAATATTTCTAAGTTCAAATCACGAGGTCTTCACTTAGTGAACCCGTGACATAGCACCTTCATTCATGGGATATTAAATAATACCCCTAATTTCACTAGATATTGATAAATACCTCCTAAAATCCTTTTGTTGAACCCCCCTCCCAATACATATTGCCAATAAAAGAAACCCCTATTTTTACTAGATACCCCTTTTATACACCCCAATGACTATAAACCTTTTAAGACCCCACATCCCACCCCCACCAATACTACAATATATTGAATTTATTTTTCACAATTAAAACCCCCCCTTTATGAATGAACGTGATAAGATATTGGTCAACAAGGTGAATCCCCCGTGGTTGAAATCAATCAGCCTAAAAAGATTGACCACAACAAAGTGTGTGCAGAATACAATGACTTAGACATTTTTGAGTTTCACATCACACAATTTTCTAAAGGGAGCAACACGTTGCATGGAAAGTCTTTTTGGATGCAATACACAAGGTTTAAAAACATGTCACACTCAAAATATTTTTTGGTGCGATACACAAAATTTAAAGGTCTCTCATGAAAGTTTCATGAAAAGGCACATAAGACAAACTTTTATGGTGATACACATAATACAATTTTTTTTAAAACCAAAGGTTTCATGAGAGGAACACATTAATATAAAGCACAAAAGACAAAGGTTTCATGAGGTGTGAATGAGACCAATTTATATGAAGTAAGCATCATCCAAAGTATAAAGGGGAACATAAAGACATGTCCAAAAGCATGTCACACCACACCAAAGTTTGTTTAAGTGGGATACACTCCAAAGCATGTCACACCACACCAAAGTTTGTTTAAATGTGACACACTCCAAAACATGTCACACCAAAGTTTGTTTAAGTGTGATACACTCCAAAGCATGTTGCACCACACCAAAGTTTGTGTAAGTGTGATACATAAAGGAAAAACCATTTTTTTTAAGGATACATAAAGAAAAGTTGTAAAGGAGTTCACATTAAGAAAAAAATTTATGGTATGCATGAGACATGTTTTAAAGGGGGACATAAAGACAAAGTTTTGAAATTGATTCACATGAGTCAAAGTTATTAAAAATAGTGCAAGTTTTTAAAAGGGTGCACAAGATCAAGGTTTTCCCAAGTTTAAGAAACATATGGCACTAAAACCTAAGAGGGGTGGAGGGGTGTGACACAAGGTGTATCACACCAAATTTTAAAAGGGGGACATAAATACAAAGTTTTAAAGTGATTCACATGAGTGAAAGTTATTAAAAATATTGCATAAGACTAAATTTTTAAAAGGGTGCACAAGATCAAGGTTTTCCCACGTTTAAGAAACAATATCACACCAAAACCTAAGAGGGGTGTGACACAAGGTGTATCACACCAAATTTTAGGAGAGGTGTGACACAAGGCTTATCACATCAAAAGTTAAAAGTGGTGTGATATAGAGTGTATCACACAAAAATTCAAAAGTGGTGTGACATAGAACATAAGACAAAACACAATTGTTTGGTATTTTCACCATAAATTTTGATCACTAACTCTCTTCTATGTGCTCTTTATGCTATTGGAATTTTTTTTGTTGATCTCTACAATTTTTTTTC
Organism: Picea sitchensis; assembly: GCA_010110895.2. Taxonomy (NCBI): domain Eukaryota; kingdom Viridiplantae; phylum Streptophyta; class Pinopsida; order Pinales; family Pinaceae; genus Picea; species Picea sitchensis. The sequence continues at coordinate 68,052 of SNQJ01S0010550.1, forward strand.
TATAAGTTTTAGGAGATTCCTTTCATTTTTTCTATATTTGAAAATTTTGAATATAGGCAAAACTATCAATAGCCTAGAGACTTGATAACACATCATCTCAACTAATGTGTCCACAAAATCATTATCAATGTAACCAATGTCATAAAATCATGGAAGGAGATTTAACTCAGGGAAGTAAACTCAAACTCCTTATTAAGTTGCCAATTGAATTCCTTATGTTAAATTCATTTTTCTAAATATAATTTCAAGTTTTGTATCTTTGCAACTTATATATCTTGCGTTGATGAGATCCAAGTATCGAAATTGAAAAAGAGATTACACATTTTAAACTAAAGAGATTATGTATGAGAGAGTGAATAGAAAAAATGTGGATGCTAAATTGTTGAGAAATGTATCTCGAGCAGGAGTTTCTTGTGTTTGAAAACACAAGTATTCCAACAGAGGACGACTACCTTAAGTAACCACTCACACAACTAGATCAATATCAACACATCGATGTTTTTATGTGGTAAAACCCCTATGGGGAAACATCCACAACCCCACCCAACATGGCCACTTGAGGAAATTTATTAATGCAAACGAAAATATATTACAAAGAGTTTCCCACAAATGATCATCGACAAATGACCCTCCTTGATATTTAAATAGATATCATGGACCAATCAGGTGTTAATCCATGGATCAATGTAGCCATTAATATCAAGGAGAATATGAGTTGTTGGATCACTCTATGATGAGAACATATCATGACCATCAAATTAAAAATTCATACTAAATAAACACACTTTAACCTAACGAAACATTAGACCAAGTTGATCTTAACTAACTCCCAAGTGTCTAAATATGCTAACATCCCCCTTTAAGAACAACTTGGGATATGATTAAATATTTACAAAGGAAACACAATAGGAGAAGGAAGGAGGCGTTAGATCATATTCCCCCTTAATGACAACTTCATGAACTCCTAACAAAGATCCTAGTTTGGAAAACTTCACTTCTGTAAGAGACTTTGTGAAAATGTATGCAACTTGATCTTCTATTGGAAAAAGGGAACTTCAATAACTTGATCATGAATGAGCTTTCTGATGAAGTGCATGTGTAGCTTGATGTATTTGATATGTTGATGTTGAAATGGATCTTTGGTGAGCTTGATGGCACTTTGATTGTTTCACTAGAGGGTGGTCGTATGACGCTATTGGAACCCAAACTATGAAAGGATATGTCGAAGCCACAAGGCTTCTTGAATTGCATTAATCGATGCTCAATAACCTAGTAGTTCTACTGAAGAAAGAGAAATAACTTATTGTTTCTTACAGACCCTAGTGACAGGTCTTCAACCATTACTGAAAACATAACTTGCAATAGACTTCTGATCATTAGGGTTGCCGACCCAATCTAAATCAGTGAAACCAACTAACAAGGGATGCCCCCCTGAACTGTAATGTATCCAAAAATGAACTGTACCTTGGAAATACCTAAGTATCTTTTTAGTTCCTTTATAATGGATTTCATGGGGTGTTTTCATATACAGGGCAACAAGACCAACAAAAAATGAAATACCAGGATGGGTATGAGTCAAATATAAGAGGCTACCAACTAACTGACAATATAAGGTGGCATCAACTTCAGGAGAAGTACAAGTGGCAAGAAGTTTGAGTCCGGACTAGAAGGGAGAAGGAGCTAGTTTAGAATCATCCATGTGAAAGCGATGAAGAAGGTCACAAGCATACTTAGACCGGGAAAGAAATATTCCTTCCTTGGTTTACAAAACTTGGAGGCCAAGGAAGTAATGCAAATAGCCTAAGTTTGTCATTTCAAATTTATTTTTAAGACTGAATTTCACATGGAATAAAAGTTTAGGTTCACTACAAATGAGGATAAGTTCATCAACATAAGGAACAAGGATTATGAGATGGCTTCCTACTTTCTTGGTATAGACATTTGGATCAGAATGAAATCTAGAAAAGTCGATGTTAAGAACAAAGTTGTCCATTTTGGCATGCCAAGCTCAAGGAGCTTTCTTAAGACCATAAAGAGATTTCTTAAGGAGATAAACAAGAATGGATTCATTCTGGACATAGCCGGGAGTTTGTTCCATGTATATTTAATCCTACAAATCCCCATGCAAGAAGGAGGATTTAACATCCATCTGATGGTCCTTCCATTTATCATTTCAGGTAGAAAGGGCTAGATCAAGACAGATGAAATTCATTTTGGCTACGAGGGAAAAGGTTTCATTATAGTCAATTCCTTCAACTCGAGAGAACCCTTTGAAAACTAACCGGGCCTTGCATCTTTCAACACTTCCATCTGATGCATACTTAGTTCTGTACACCCATTTACATCTGAAAAATTTTCTTCCTTTTGGAAGAGGTACAAGATCCCAAGTATCGTTCCTCGTTAAAGAGTAATACTCTTCATTCATTTTTGTGTCCCAATCTAGATGACCTGAAGATTCTGCAAATGTTTATTGATCATGAGTCTCTAAAACTTGAGCCAAAAGATAAGAGGCTCATTGGAACTATGTATGTGTTTGATGCCGATATGAAGGATCAATAGTAATATCACCAATTGTTTCTTGAGTTGAACAGACCCACATGGGAAGAGACCGTGATGGTGCTAGTTCATGTTCAATGGAATCATCTGGAGGAAGGTGAGCAGGCGGAGGTGGATTTTCATCCTCACTATCATCATCTTCTGAAGAAGAAACCATATTAGGAACAAAATATGTCACAAACGCCAAAGATGGCTCGTAGGCTGAAGATGGCACAAATGCCAAATTAGGCTCGCAAGCCAAGATATTTTCATCAAATTTTACATATCTTATAATAAACATTTCATTGGAATGAGGTTTAAGAAGTTTGTAACCTTTGACATCTTCAAAATATCCAACAAAAATGCACTTCTCACTTTTAGGCTGTAAATCTTTCCTTTTCTCATCAGGAATGTGAGCCCATGATACAGTACCAAATACATGGAAGTGGATTACATATGGATTGATGTTATTCCATGCTTATTTTGGTGTTATATTTTTTAGAGCCTTTGTGGGAGTGTGATTTACTATGTAATTTGCACAATTGATGGCTTCCTCCCAATAATGAAGACTTAATCCTTTAGATTAGATCATACAATTATCCATTTCCTTTAATGTGAAATTATTTCTTTCAACAAAAGCAATTTGTTTTGGTGTATATGGGACAATATGTTGCATTTGAATCTCTATTTAATGAAATAACTTGTAAATATGTTTTTTTTTTTGACAATAACAGATAATTGATTTTTAGATATAGAAAAACAATGGCGAAGCCATTGGTGCTGTTACATATGGAGTGAGCCAAACTCGACAAAATGGATACAAGAATAGGAGGCTATACTCTCCTACCTGGTGATGGATTTTTAAATCTAAAAGATATGATATATGTAGAGGCTTCTATACAAAACGCCTTCCTCGTAGAGTTATTTTCAGACCACCATTCCATGCCTTTGAACTACTGGCCAGATTCCTTTGGACCTCCCCCTTTAGACAGGTCTTGCTCCTGCTTCCAGTCTTTATTCAACTGTTCCATTTTGTCTTCCAACTGGCTGACTCTATATTCCAATTCTTGCTTTGGGTCCTTGAATGCTTTGTGCAGCTTTCCAATCTCCTCTGAAAGCTCGAATTTAGTGGAGGTGATATCTGCTTCGAGCATTTCCAATCTCCTTCTTGCATCAATGTCTAGGTTTTGGAGAAAGTCCCGTTGATTGTGCAACAGATACTTGAGGTGTTGCAAGGTGTCTTCTAGCGATTTTAGTCGTTCCTCTGTCATGGGTTTGTTGCCAGAATTGGATGCCATCGCCTTCATTACTTCTCCTAGAGTGTTGCAGCTGTGTGCTCATCTCCTGTCTCTGATCATTCTACCTTTGCGTGGGTGTCTTAAAAGCCTTTGTATGATCCAGGGATGAGAAGGCCCTTCCTTGCTTCTCCTTTTAACTGCAGTTTCCTCCAGCTTCACAGTTCCCAATTGATTCGCATGATCTGGGAATCATGGGTGAGTTGTTGGAGTCATGGATCTCCCCTGGATTTTCAATGACCAAATGATGGATAAATCCCTCATTTCTGACATTTGCCTTGTCTTTGATTTCCTTAGAATATCCACTATACCTCCGAACATGTGACTTATTGACTTGCCAGCTCGCATCTCAATCATCTCCTGGTCACTTCCCCCAGGCTTACGGTAGTTCCATTATGATTATGGTTCCATTTATTTGCAATATTCCTATGTGGGAGAGGGATCCTTTGTTAGCCTCTGCATCTTCTGTTGCGTTCAGACTCTGGAGGATGTGGTACAACTGATAATTTTGGAAATTGCCTAGGAGGAGTTGGATTTTCGCTAGAATGTGTTGGAGTTTTTCATTTTTGACTCTTCTGTGGAGGATTAAGGCTTGGATTATTAACCAGGAGTCCCCTATTATCACCAAATCCTGGATGTTGTGTTTAATACCCTGGTTTAGCCCTTGCCAAAGGGCCAATGCTTCTGCTCTGTTGTTGGTTTCTATTCCAAGTCCCCAGGAAAAGCTGATTTATGGATGTCTGGTGGGGATTACCAGGACCCCTCCTGCACCTGCCAAACCTAGATTTCCTTTGGAGGCCCCGTCAAAGAACAACATATGATTATTTTCTTTTATCTACCATTCTTTGAAATCTTGTTCCTCCTTCCGAATTTCCCAAGTTTCCTGGTGAGGTTTGCTGTCGATTTGCTGCTGTTTGTCTTGGACATTGAAGTGTTCAATCCAGTGTTCCTCTTCCATATCTAAGGGCCTTGAGTTCTTTTATTTACAAAAGTAGGGGGCGCTTTCTCCAAAATAGGCCTTTATCTTTGTTGCAACTTGAGTGGGTCTAATTTTGATCTCCCTAAAAATCCTGTTATTTCGTTCGAGCCAAATTTTCTAGAGAATGAATTTTGGGAGAGTGCTCCATAGGATGGAGATTTGGCCCTTTTTTGTTGTCTAGAAGGGACATAGGAGTTCCAATTGTGGAGCAGGTTAGAGGCCTCTTGAGGTAAGTCAAGAGTGTTAGGCTGTAGTCCCAGGGCCAACTGCCAGACTTCCTTGGAGTAAACGCAACTTAGAAGAAGATGGTCTGTTGTTTCCTCTTCTTGAGAGAAAAGGGGACATCTGTGAGGGCCTTCCCATCCTCTTCTTTTTATATTTTCTCCAGTTAGGATGCCTCTATGTGCCATGGTCCAAACAAACATATCTATCTTTGGAATGGACTTGGAAGTCTAGATTGCTTTCCAAATTGTTGGGTCTGGGGGAATGTGAGGGACGACTGCTGTGTGTTGATACCCTGCCGTGGTAGTGTAAAATCCGAAAAAATCTCCCCATCCTCTCTTGTCTTTTTTTTCTTTTTTTTTAAAGGGGATTTCTCTTGCAAACAAAACGTCAGAGTGTTCCATTCCTCTTCTAACTCTGGGGGTCTGTTGGTGATTTCCCACCTTAGCCAAGTTTTGTTCTCATTGTTCCCCCAAATTGAGATGTCCCACATACTGTTTAAGTTCTGAGTTCTCATCCACTCTTTAAGATGGTCAAGACCCTGCCTCGAGCCTAGAGGTGGATCTCCCATGATTGAGTCTTCCCAAACATTGTTTTCTTTACTGTTTCCTGGTATCCAGGTGATGTGAGTCCTAAAGTGTTCCAACGCCTTCTGACACAGAGAGAAAATTGGGGATACTTTCTCCACTAATGCTAGGCGATCTAGGCGTTTTTTCCTTGGGCCTCGAAAGTACTTCTTCCAGAGCGCTCTTTTACTCTAGGAGGATTTCCTGGTGATTAGGTTCCAGATAATCTTTGCCGCTAACGCTAAATTTTGAGTATGGATGTTTTTAAATTGGATACCTCCTTCTGAGAAAGGTTTAGTTACTTTTTCCCAGCTTATTAGGTGCAGTTTTCTTCCTATCTTCTTTCCTCCTTCCCAGAGGAATCTTCTGAAAAATGCTTAGATATTCTGAATTGTGGTAATAGGGGCCAGTAACAAGGAGCTTTGGTAGATTGGAACACATTCTAGCACTGCTTTGATGAGGACCACTTTACCTGCAAGGTTTAACCAGCGTGCTCCCCATGAGTTTATTCTGTTTTTTAACTTGTCTATCAGTGAGTTCCAATGAGAGGCCTTTGGCTTGGATTTGAAAATTGGGACTCCCAGGTATTTAAAAGAATCCCAGATGGTGCAGCCTTCCATTCCCAGTACTCTTGAAATTTCTAGCATTTCCCTTGGTGTAATGTTCCATCCATAGATCTTGCTTTTAGTCAGGATTATAACACTGCCAGAGATTTCTGTGTAGACATCTAACTCTTTTTTAAATTTCTTTGTTGTCTGCATACTTGCTCCTCCCATCAACAGCGTGTCATCTACAAATTGGGCATGATTATTATCTTTTACCCCTGGGGCTATCCTCAGGCCGAGAAGGTTGTTATGCGTCTGGCAATGGTCCAATTGGAAGCTGAGAACTGAGGCTTGGATGGCATAAAGAAGAGGAGAGAGGGGGCAGCCTTACCGAAGACCTCTAGAGGCCTGAAAGAACTTAGTAGCATGACCTTTCACTAGAGGGGTTATCCAAGGGGAACCAATGCAAGATTTTATCCGGTTTATGAAGGCTAGGGAGAAACCAAAATTTTCCATGACCTTGAACAAAAAATTATGCCTAACTCTATCAAACACATTAGCAAGATTGATCTTTATTATCATACCTTTGTMTTTTCATCGAATGCTTGAGTGTAGGGCTTCTTGAACTAGGATGATGTTGTCCACTATATGTCTGCCTTTTACAAATCCACCTTGATTTTCTGGAATGATAACAGGGAGATTTTTTTTAATTCTGTTGGCTATTATTTTGGTGAGGATTTTGTAGCTTGTGTTGCAAAGGGAGATTGGCCATAATCTTCCAAAGTTGACTACTCCTTTTTCTTTCGGTATAAGAGCTAGAAATGATGAATTTGTTCCTCCTCCTATATTGCTGCAAATCTGAGATTTCCAGATCAATTTCGTGTGGTCTGATTTAATAATATCCCAGTTGTTTTGATAGAATCTGGCTGTGAAGCCATCTGGCCCTGGAGCTTTGTCTAGATTCATTTGGTCAAGCACCTCTTTTATTTCTTGTTGGTTGACCACCTTGGTTAGACTGTTGTTAATTTCATCTTGCATGAGGGCCGGGACAAGAGAGAGAGGGTAAGATTTAGGATCTATTGCAAATATTTGAGTTTCTGAGTAGAGAGTTTCAAAGGCATCTGCCACAACTGCCTTTATGCCCTCAAAGTATGTTATTGTCTGATTTTGGACCTAAATTTCCATGACTTTATTGAACTTCTTTCTTGCCTCAACTTGTTTGTGGAAATAACTTGTGTTTTTATCTCCTTTCAACCAAAGGCTTCTAGACTTCTATTTCCAGTAATTTTCTTCCTCTCTACAGAGTTGATGCCATTTCCTTTGGAGTTGATCTTCTTGCTGCAAGGTTTCTTGGGTGATTTTATGTTTTTCCATCTCCAATTGGTGTTTTTCTAGCCGTTTTTGGGCCTGTTGGTGAATTACAATTGGATTTGATTGGGTTTTAAACCAAGACTTTAGCACTTCCTTCAGTCTCCTGAGATTTTCTTCCCAAACAATGAAGGCTGAGCCTCATACTGTTTCATTCCATATTTTGGTAACCAGATTTTGGAAGCCTTCATCGTGGATCTAGGCTGGACTAAATCTAAAGGGGACTGGTTTGAGATTCTTGTCATGTGAGAATTCTAGCAGGATTGGTTTATGGTCTGACACACTGTGCGGGAGGATTGAAGAGGAGGGAGTAAAGCCCAAAAACATAAAGGAGCTTTGGACTAAGAACCTGTCTAGCCTAGCTGCAATGTGTCCCGGTCCTATCCTCTTGTTTGACCACGTGTATTTAACTTTAGTTGGTTTGACATCCTCCATCTCCTAGTCTGACATGATATCTTCAACCCATTATCTTGCTGGGTCTTGCACAATGGAGCCACCTTTTTTCTCGGTCGCAACTAGGGTCATATTTAGGTCCCCCCCCAATAATGATATTATATAGATCATTTAACAACATGTATTCTTTTAGGGTATCCCAACAAATTATTTTTTCCTCCAAAAGGACTGACACATAAAGATTGAAGAGGCTTACCAGTCATCCTGCTTCTTTGTGTAGAAGGCTGGTGTAGATCCAATGCGTGCGTGTTTAAGATTTGATTAGATCAAACTTCATATTATTCCAGAGGGTGCCTATACCTCTTGAGGCTCCTCTTGCACTTCCTGTTGTTCCTTGGCTAATTTTCTAGAGTGATTTTATTGTGTTGAGGAAGTCGTTCTCGTCCATCTTGGTCTCCTGAAGTAGAAGGATCTCGGTCTTTGAAGTTTTGATGATATCTTTAAGTGCTTCTTCCTTTATTTTGATTTCAAAACCCTTACAATTCCAGGATGTTAGCTTCATGATTTACCTTGGGGGGGTGTGTGGGCTCCTTGGAGAGCCTTGGAGTGCTTCCTTGTCTATCTTACATTGATCAATTTTCTGATTGTTGGTTGCGAGCCACTCAAAACATCTTTGTATGTCTCCTTTTCTCTTTCTTCCTTTTTGGATTTTCTTCCTCTGCCTGTTTTCTTTGGGGTGGAAATGGTGTCACTTGCGCCCTCATAGTCACTGTCTGAGGAGACATCTCCTTCCTCCATGTCCATCCCCGTTCCCTTTTCTGCTGCATTCTTCCCCTTCCCTTCTTTTAGATCTAGCGTTGGCGTCTCTCTGGTTTTTGGGGTTGATTTCCCTTGCGCCTTTTCTATTAAAGGAAATTCCTATGGGGTTTCTCCTGCTTTTTCTTTTGCTTGGCCCTGGTCAAGCACTCTAAGACTCTTCTTTGTCATTGTTACTGGTTGAATTCCATTTACCTTGGGTTGTGTGGGGACTGTATTTTCATTTATTGGTCCTTTTTCTCTGGTTGAAGCTTTTCCTTTTCTGGGTTGTTGCCATCCTTCTCCATTTTCCTTCTCCTTGCTTGGATTTTTAGGGCAGTTTCAATGAAAATGGCCATATTCATGGAATCCCCTACATTTGAAAGGTAGTTGTTCATAATAAAGCTTCTAGTAGTGCTTCCATTCTCCAACCTTTAACTTGATTGCCTCTGGGAGACCCACCTCTAGGTCAACTTCTATGCAGATCCGTGCGCAGGAGTATTGGTCTTTGGGATCTGTCCTATCAATATAATGACCAAGCCCATTTCCAATTGCCTAGAGTGACGTGGGGTTCAAACAGTGGATCGAGAGATTGGGAAGCCTGACCCAAACTGGGGCATCCTTGGATACTTCAATTGCGGGGTCAAATATTGGTGTCCAATGATTCAGATAGAGTCCTTGAGTTCCCATGAAATACGACCCATTTCTGAAGATGATATCTCTGTCTTCCCAAGAGATGAATTTGAAGATAAAGAATCCTCTTCCCACCGCATAACATGTTACACTACTCTTGATCAGCGAACGACAGTTTCTTTGGATCCAGTTATCTGTGGTACGGGCTGACGACCAAAGCCCCATAAATTTTCCTACTAGACCACAGTCTGACAGAGAGATTGCTACACGCATTGGGTGATCTAGGGGTATTTCTATTTCAGGGATCGAGTCGAGTTTCTTGACGAAGATGGGGGGCTCAACAGGTGGAATGTTCTTTCCTTGGGCAACCATTAGCTTGCAGAAGGAATTTATAGTTGAAGGAGGGGTCACTGGCTCCCCTCCTCTGGAGGCTGCCATCGCAATAGCTGAGACACTTCAGAATCATAACCCTAGGTGGTCATCAGAGCGCTCTGAAAAAATTTTGTGACTATAACTTGTAAATATGTTATTCACATACTTTCCTCCATTATCTATTCTTAGATGTTGAAGTTGATGTCCATATTGTTTTTCTACAAGGGCCCTATAGGCTAAGACTTGTTGAAAACACGTAATGTCCCAATTACCAACAACTCAACAAAATTGCTCTGATACCACTTTTTAATGTTCCTATTACCAACAACTCAACAAAATTGCTCTGATACCATTTTGAACATCCCCAGCCCCGAGCTGGGCCATGCCACACAAAAATTCTGAATTCTGATACCAATTAAATTTACTGGTATGCTCCGCAATGTTCCCATTACCGGAACTCAACAATTATCCTATGATGCCATTTACTTAAATAATTTATCTGCATATGAACAAATATATGAAGAATAATAACAACATGCAACAATAATAATTCATACATATAATTAATAATAAAGATTCCATAATAGAAATTCAAAAATTCATACACAGTAATTGAAACAAGCACATGATAAACACTTATCTCATGAAATGAGCACCAACTGCATGCAAACCTCCCACATTCCTCCCAACCATAGACTACACTGCTCATAATCTCAGCAATGGGTCACCCCCGAGTTGGGGATAAACTCTACTAGGGAAAAGGAAATCGTAATCTAGTCTAAGGTCTAATAATCTAGAGAATTGCTCAGTCCAAGGTGCCCAACTGCTACAACTAGCCTACGGTCTCTCATTCCCCACATGCCTGTCCCACCCCAGGAAGTGTGCCCCTTCTCTTCTCAACAATCCCTCAAGTTCCCCACTTCCCTTGTAGGGCTTCAACAATAGGATGGACATGAAGTCTTAGAGCCCTGTAGCTATTTCCCAATGCACCAGGGAAAAAATTCAAGTAGTTTCTCACCCAGAGAAACTACTCATGGGATTGACAACCTGCTTCTTTGACCATGAGCCTGATAACTCGCCTCTTCAAACTACAAAAAATCCAGGTACAAGTACAAATGGAAGCATCCATGAGTGGATGGTAAGAATCCTCAATGAATGATGAATCCCCCACAAATACACCGAGTCTCTCTCTTATATATGCATGTGTCTTTTATGACACATGTCACTCAAGGAACTCCCTTGTCCCCCACTTTAGAAAATTAGGATATATATTCATGTCCATACTTTATACTTTAAGGAATATTAATATAATATTCCTTTGGGCTTAATCCCCCCTTGCTTAGCCCCTTTTCCCTACCTAGTGGAGTTTACCCCCCCTATACTCTTTTACATGGTTGGTTTGCAACAATGATGTGTTTTCATTAATATTTTCATGTGATTACATATTACAATGATGGCTCAGTAGCCATTTAACACCTGGCTCTCCATCCTAATAACCACACATGCACTTTGGCCTCAAAACCACACACTTACTCCATTGTTTGCAAAACTCAAGATGGTGCGCACCCTTACTTTAGCTTGGAATCCTCACACACTTACACAAGTGCATGATACATTATAAAATGTGCACACTCTTTTGGTATGGGATTCATGCACATTGAATCAATGCATGCAAAACTAAACTAAAGAAATTGTACCATCAACTCACCAACTTATATGTATAATTACATTTATATGTACAATTTTGGGTTCAAACTGGGGTTATTACATTCCCCTCCCCCTTATTTATGCACTGTCCTCAGTGCATTTTATACATGTACATTCAAAATTCTTCAAAAAGATTCATGTCTTTTCTAATGAATCTTTTTATCCACTTGGTGCTCTAATTTCAAGCACCAATTCATGTATTCATACTGTAGTTGGAAGACATTTTCTCTATTCCATAGAGCTGCTTCAGGAAAGAATTCAGCTCATTGTTCCATTTGACACACGCTCATTATTACAACTACTATGCCATAAGCATCCTTGAGTTGCCTCTTCCCTACTGCACTTACCCTTCTAGGCTCAGGTATCCCTTCCCTACTACATAGTCCCTCAATGATCCATGTTGACAAGGATTTCACACACATGGACAACGCTAACTCATTACCAGAACCTCACAAAGGTTCTACGTTTATAGGCTCCAATGTCTCCAACAATAGTTTTTCTTCCCAAGGATTCCAACTATAATAAATATTATCTCATATGTATCACATGCATACAATCAGTATGAGAGAATTTTATAAAATCTTCATTTAGAAATTCAAATTAATTCCATAAGGGAATTTAGATTTTCTCCAAGTATAAGATTCCTCTCATAATTTTCTTGGTTGTTGAAACAACAATATTTAGTCTTTCTTATGGATTTTAGTAGTGCCACATTTGAGACAACATTTACAACAATCTTTTCAGCTTCCATTCAACCAACGGATGATTAGTATTTTATATACCATAACATTCTATTGTAATACTTACAAAGGGGAAAAAGTGATTTCAGAATTGTCTACACCTAACAATTCAAGCACAACTATCAACAATTTATTAAATAGAATGAAATGATCATTCTTTGCATATGCATGTTCACAATTAAGATTTTTTCATTTTTTTTTTCTTTCAATAACATTAATTTCATTACNTCATCCATTCTTATAACAATGTCATACCCTTTATTGCTTTGGTTATTATCTCATAACTAAATTAACATGAAATTCTACCATGTCATTATATGCATTCAAAACTAAGAACCTTTTAAAATTATTATAGGCCTCCATCTTTTACCACACCTAGTAGTATCTTATTCCCATTAATGCATTCAAATAATACAATAATGTAATAAAATGAACTCTGGCTGAGGAAATTCTTACCAAAATTTCCTTTAGCAATTATGCAATAAAATTACATGAAACTCATACCTGCATAACCGCCATTAAATAAATTTAATGCTACATGGCTAGCTGATAACAATAGAAGCTCCCAAGCCTATGTTATAAGCCTTATAATCCACACTTCAGATTTTTGTTGCTTCCTTCTATATGAAACACCATTATTAGCAAAACTAAACTAAAGACCTTGTACCATCAACTCAACAACTTATATGTGTAATTACATTTATATGTACAATTTGGGGTTCAAACTAGGGTTATTACATTCCCCTCCCTCTTATTTATGCACTGTCCTCAGTGCATTGTATACATGTACATTCAAAATTCTTCAAAAAGATTCATATATTTTCTAATGAAGCTTGTTATCCACTTGGTGCTCTAATTTCAAGCACCAATTCATGTATTCATACTGCAGTTGGAAGACATTTTCTCTATTCCATAGAGTTGCTTCAGGAAAGAATTCAGCTCATTGTTCCATTAGACACGCTCTCATTATTACAACTACTATGCCATAAGCATCCTTGAGTTGCCTCTTCCCTACTGCACTCACCCTTCCAGGCTCAGGTATCCCTTCACTACTACATAGTCCCTCAATGATCCATGTTGACAAGGATTTCACACACATGGACAACGATAACTCATTACCAGAACCTCACGAAGGTTCTACGTTTATAGGCTCCAGTGTCTCCAACAATAGTTTTTCTTCCCAAGAATTCCAACTATAATAAATGTTATCTCATATGTATCACATGCATACAATCACGATGAGAGAATTTTATAAAATCTTCATTTAGAAATTCAAATTAATTCCATAAGGGAATTCATATTTTCTCCAAGTATGAGATTCCTCTCATAATTTTCTTGGTTGTTGCAACAACAATATTTAGTCTTTCTTATGGATTTTAGTAGTGCCACATTTGAGACAACATTTCCAACAATCTTTTCATCTTGCATTCAACCAATGGATGATTAGTATTTTATATACCATAACATTCGATTGTAATACTTACAAAGGCGCACAAGTGATTTCAGAATTGTCTACACCTAACAATTCAAGCACAACTATCAACAATTTATTAAATAGAATGAAATGATCATTCTTTGCATATGCATGTTCACAATTAAGATTTTTTCATTTTTTTTTCTTTCAATAACATTAATTTCATTACTCTATTTTTTGAAAGAAAAATTCTTGTAGTCAATGCTCATGTAACGACTTGAATTGCAACTTTCCTGTTGCAATGTCTAATAGTCCTTGAAATGTCCTCAACTCCATGAGTGAGTAATAATTGTAACATTTCAGCTATTAGTATACTGATTTTCATTAGATAACATATATGCATGCATTCACAAAAACACATTCAACAATGCATTCATGTATAAAAATTCTATCATGCATAAGTGCAACTCTAGCTATGCATGAGTGAAACTCTCAATGCATATTGATTCAATGTACCCTTGCATTGATTTTTAGAATGCTCGATATCTAAGTCATGTATCTCACCATTGGTAAATTGGAAAGTCTGGTCAATTCCTCAACACATTCTCCATATACTTCCTATTTCTTGCTCAACTTTTTGGATGCCTTCCTTTTCGACCCAAACACTACACCAAGAATATACTTATGTGGTGTTCAATAGTGTTAGAAAAAAGGTTGCAATCCAAACATTATTTAGAGGCATGAAGTTCATTAGATATTTGTGCGGTAAATAGCCTTTCAATAACGAAGCCTTTCCATAATCAACCATGTCATGGACTCATACATGACTAGATTTTCTGTCATCCATTCTTATAACAGGGTCGTACCCTTTATTGCTTTGGTTATTAGCTCATAACTAAATTAACATGAAATGATACCATGTCATTATATGCATTCAAAACTGAGAAGCTTTTATAATTATTACAGGCCTCCAGATTTTACCACACATAGTAGTATCTTATTCCCATTAATGCATTCAAATAATACAATAATGTAATAAAATTAACTCTGGCTGAGGAAATTCTTACCAAAATTCCCTTTAGCAACTACACAATAAAATTACATGAAACTCATACCCGCATAACTGCCATTAAATAAATTTAATGCTACATGTCTAGTTGATAACAATGCTCCTAAGCCTCTGTTATAAGCCTTATAATCCACACTTCAGCGTTTCGTTGCTTCCTTCTATATGAAACACCATTATTAGAAAAAATTGCAACCATGCAATGATTATCTTTTTCCTGGAACAACAACCATAATTAACAACTTCATAATCATATATATAACAATAGACTACTTCTAGTCATCATCATGTTCTCTCTCTCTCTCTCTCTCTCTCTCTCTCTATATATATATATATATATAAGAAATCTACATTTATTACAACATATCTATATTCACTAATACTGCATCACTAGCATGCTCATGAATGGATATGCATTCCATTTTCCTGTACTATGTATGGATGTCCAACAAGCCATCACATAAGTGCTACTACAGTAAGTGTAGAAACCTCTTTCTTCCTGTATAACTTTTCTTTGTTGTTCCTAGAAGACCTCAATCCTTCTTGGATTCATGTATACTTTTCTTCTCTTACTGAGCACTTTTCCATCTAAACTACTCTTGATTAGTTTTATATTTTCAGCCACATAATATGTTGCTGATAAGAAATTTAAACTCAATCCTTCCTGGATCCATCTGACCAACACACACATGACTAATTACATTTTTAGCCATGCTTTCATATTGTCTTTATATCTTCAACTTCTATTTATTCTTCTTGACCAAACCAATTCAACCTTTCCTTGATTGAACATATCAGCCCTTGAAGTTTCTTGCACCATTATCTTCTCTTTTCTTAGCCACCCAACCTCAAACATGACCTAAATAGTCAATTCTCCCACATGTTGCAATGCTACCCAAATGTTTCTTTTTCCAATTGAGATGGTTTCTCCTCAGATTTTGTTTCTTTTGCATTTGATACCAAGCATAGAATCATTTTTCTTCTTCATTGTTCCTTATTGGTTTCTTTTCATAAAAATCGTATCCATGTTTGAATCCTTTTGGATTGGCATCCCAATGTACCCTGTCAATGCACTCATCTCTTTGGAATGCACTCAATATTTCTTTCAATTATTGTCACAGTTCCTCGAATGTTGTAGAAGACTCTGTATAACTTGGTATCCATCTAATGGGCCATTTCCACTATCTTGAATTAGTCCTGAACTTCATCCTGTCTCTAATGCACTTAAATTTGAGTAATTCTTCCGCTAGGAGTTTGGTTGCACCATTAT
>SNQJ01S0010550.1:84001-97349 GCA_010110895.2 Picea sitchensis
TTGAATCCTTTTGGATTGGCATCCCAATGTACCCTGTCAATGCACTCATCTCTTTGGAATGCACTCAATATTTCTTTCAATTATTGTCACAGTTCCTCGAATGTTGTAGAAGACTCTGTATAACTTGGTATCCATCTAATGGGTCATTTCCACTATCTTGAATTAGTCCTGAACTTCATCCTGTCTCTAATGCACTTAAATTTGAGTAATTCTTCCGCTAGGAGTTTGGTTGCACCATTCTAGATCCGATCTACACATAATAGATTTATTTATGCATTTTCCAACACTCTTTACTTGTCTGCACCTTAATTTATTTACCCTTGAAGTGGTGATATTCATACCATGCTTCCACTACACTACTCTGATAACCATGATGGAAGTACTACCCCCAAACTATGTGATTGTTCCTTGGAGATGTTATCCTTATCTCCAAGCGTATACTTTGCCTTCCTTTATTAAAAGAATGACATCTTGACATATCAATTCTTTTTGAAATGTTCCGCCCTTAATGTCTTTCCTTATCTGTAGATTGGATTCTTTTGGGAGTGAATGGACTTTCACTATTTCATTCACTATATGATCTACTCTTATGATTAGATTCCATTGAGCACTCTAATTAACATGAGTGAATTTCCTGTAGTGGCTTCCCAAGAATTTATGGTTGCACCCAGACTCATATCTCAACATTTTTCCTTTTTGTTTCTTGATCATCCTGTGAGAGATTCTTGTCATAACACTCTTTCCTTGAGTACCTGTGCTTATCTGTAACCAAATTTCAACCCTCTCACCTGTTATGAAAACCATCTCTCCACACTTCCATGGTCACAGTTCCATGCATACCCATTAATCATGATTTATCATGAAACATAGATGATCTCTCTCTCTTATTCAACATCCCCAATTGGCATGCATATTTTTCATTTGAAGTCTTTTTCCCAAATCATAGTTCCATGGAAAATAGTCTATATTACTCACTGAGTATAGACATCTTCAATTGATACTTTCCTCAATCAATCATTCAACATTTTGAAGAACTAGCCCCATCTTGTTCCTCATACCTGAAGATACCAATTTTCTAAAGAAAATTTTCTATGATTTATCATCAACCTTAATCTCTAGTTGCAATACATTTATTATATAATATAAAAATTATAATAAAATCTGGTTAAAGAAAGCATACAACCACAATATACAATTCTGGTACATATGCATAATTTTTCCTCTTTATAGTCACCAAAAATATTCTTTCTGAATTCCTATGAATTATGTTACTTATCTCACAATTCTGGGTGATTACATGGTTTCCTCAGTCCAATACCTTTCCAATGACTACTTTCTTTCTCAATTCTGAGTTTTGAGCAGAGAGTTATAATCATTTGATTATTACCCAAAAATTCCTTTTGATCACCTTTCAACCTTGTGTACTTTTTTTTCACTGAGCTTATGCATATTTTCACCTGATCCTTTGGAAATTTGACAAGATATCAACTGGGTTCCTTCATAATAATATTTTGGACAATCTGGACAATTTTCATCCTCATCTGAGCTCTAGGCTGTTGGATACAACCCATTGAAGTTTCAGGCCAATCAATATTTTTGGCCTGAATGCTACATGTACCTTCTATGCGCTCTTAAATTTTTTAATGTGACCATAATTTTAGTTTGATTGCATGGCTGTAATCTATGTCTCAAGATATTTCCATAGACTTTTCTTGTGCCTCAATTTGATTCCTGAGCAAGAAGTTATGACCTTTGAAAGTTAATTGGGTCTTAAAATTTAGTCTCCATTGTTTGAGATATAAATCACTCACCCTAACTCTGATTAACGAATGGAATACACCATTATAAATATATTGCCGAGATCTTTCATTTGATATACCAAAATTATACTTTAGGTGCACTATTTTCGAGTAGCTTAAAACACTGTTTAGGGACTCAAAAATGCCCTGCAAAATCAACACCTTCAAAAATACAAAAAAATCACGGAAAATCATTGGTTTTCTGTTGTTGTAGACCACAAAAATGACTTCGTGCGCACCATTTCTAAATTATACGCCCATATTTAGCATGCAAAATTTCTACACGTGCAACTCCCAAAATGTAGTTCATGCACCGCACACCCATATCCAGTGTGCACAAATTTTGAGTCACACACCCATATTTAGTGCGCACAACTTTTATGTTGTGCACCAATATCTAGTATGCACAAATTTTTTGCTGCACACATTGCAAGCTCCACACCACACCATGCCAAGATTCAATGTGCTCACACCACACACCAATACTCCCTGCCCACCACCAATTCTAGTGTCGTGCGGCGTGAATATTTAAAGTGCACACACTACGCACTAACATTGAGCGCGCACCCTGAATTCTATTTCCGCATTGCACAAATATTCAACACACATGCACTACATACCAACATTGCGCCCGCACTAACAAATTTACATTGTGCTTTGCTAGTACTCAATGTGCACGTCTTGCACACTAATAATATGTGTGAGTCGGAAGCTTTGCACCGTGCAACACCAAATTTTAGTGTGCACACCCATGCACCGTTATTTTTCTGCGCATCACAAGCATGGATGATTTTAAGGATGGAAATTTATTTTAAACTGTAGAAACCTTGGCGAATCTTACTAATCCTTCATATGGCAACTATAAATGTTTGGTGATATTTTTGTAAAAATATTCAAATTTCTAAGGATTTTATATAGTTTTTATAAAATTTTGGCGATTTTTAAGGTCAAATAATTTTATCCTATAGAATTTGGGCGATTTTTAAGGTCAAATAATTTTATCCTATAGAATTTGGGCGAATCATTTTTAAAATAGCGAATCTCATTTTTGGAAAAACCATGGAAAATTAGCCCATGAGCGAAATTTAGCCCCTAAAATCATCCATGACTGATTCACAAGCTCTGCACTGCGCAAAGACAAATTTTAGTGTGCACATTCACGCACCATTACTTTTTCTATGCATCACCAACTTTGCACCACACGACACCAAATTTTAGTGCGCACATCCGCACACCATTACTTTTCCGCGCTTAGTTGGTTTTTCCATAATTCTGAATCGCGAGCTTCATATTCATCCCTGGCCCATACAAGTCTGGCGTTGAACGAGAAGCTCTGTAGTTAAACTTCACATGGCCATTTTTTATCCTGTAAACCAAAAGTCAATATTTGCATAAGGATTTTGACCTTTCCCCGTCGAATTCTTCCACAACTTTGTTGCATAAATTGGGGATTTTTCCCAATTTTGCTCAATTTTGTCTTGGGTGCCATGGCTTCTCTTTAAACTCAAAAATTTGGTCATCTATAGGCCTGAATTTACCCATTATAAATTGAAATTTCTTATTTTTAATTTATGGGCTTGATTATTCACATTACCCATGAGATTTCTCTCAATTTTACTCCAATAATTTAATCAAACAAGTTGCACACATACTCCATAAATTAGTTCTCTGCAAATTTTTACTTCAACATTCTAGTAACTCAGCCCATCTAGGCTTAGTGTTGAAAACTTGGCTCTGATACCACTTTGTAATGTCCCCATTACCAACAAATCAACAAAATTTATTTGATACCACTTTGCAATGTCCCCATTACCACCAACTCAACAAAAATGCTCTGATACCACTTTGTAACATCCCCAACCCTGAGTAGGGAAATGCCACACCAAAATTGTGAATTATGATACCAATTAAATTTGCTGGTATGTTCTGCAATGTTCCCATTACCGGAACTCAACAATTATCCTCTGATTCCATTCACTTATGTAGTTGCTCTACAAATGAACATAGATATGTAGAATAATAACAACATGCAACAATAATAATTCATACATAGAATTAATAATAGAGATTCCATAATACAAATTAAAAAATACACACACAGTAATTGAAACAAGCACATGATAAGCACTTATCTCATGAAATAAGAACCAACTGCATGCATACATCCCACGTTCCTCCCAGCCATAGAACACACTGCTCATAATATCAACAGTGGGTCACCCCCGATATGGGGCTAAACTCTACCAGGGAAAAGGAAATCCTAAGCTAGTATAAGGTATGATAATATACAAAATTACTCAGTCCAAGGTTCCCAACTCCTGCAAATAGCCTACAGTCTCTCATTCCCCAAATTTCTGTCCCACCCCAGGAAGTGTGCCCCTTATTTTCTCAACAGTCCCTCGACTACCCCACTTCCCTTCTAGGGCTTCAACATCAGGCTAGATAGGAAGTCTCATATCCTTTTATCTATTTCCCATCACACCAGGGAACAATTTCAAGTAGTTTCTCACCCAGAGAAACTACTCATAGGCTTGACAATCTGCTTCTTTGATCACGGTCCTGACAACCCGCTTCTTCGACCACGAGCTTGACAACCCCCCTATTCAACCTGTAGCAAATCCAGGTACAAGTACAGATGGTAGCATCCATGAGTGGATGGTAAGAATCCTCAATGAATGATGAATCCCCCAAAAATACACTGAGTCTCTCTCTTATATATGCATGTGCCTTTTATGACACACAACACTCAAGGAACTCCCTTGTCCCCCAATTTAGAAACTTATGATATATATTCATATCCATACTTTATAATTTAAAGAATATTAATATAATATTCCTTTGGGATTGTTGGTCCTAAGGTCTTCACTTGACTGCTAAAGGGAAGAGCTAGGCCACCTCAAGTTATGAATGGTTTTATTTTGGTTAATTAAGTTTGTGGGTCAGCTAAATGATAGGTTTTTCAAAGATGAAAATATGAATAGACTAGCCAAACAATATGAATGTAGGTTCTCCTCAGCTAATGGTATGAAATTTGATGAATAGTTGGGGATATGGAAAGATAAACAGAGGAAACAACAACAAGCAATGCAATGAATTACCTGTTGTGTGGGAATTAAGACTTAAAATGATATTTTAAGGCCTAGAAAAATATCTCGATACAAATCATCCAATAGGTTCTCAAATAAATGATCTTTTTAATAAAACAATAGTTGTTTAACACGTTTCACAATAACAAAAATATGAATTAGAACAATAGCTGAAAGAAGAAGGAAATGTACATTGCACACCTCACAATTTGCATCCAAGATGAAAGTAAAACACATGAAAACTTGAGCAAGAAAACACAATTGTCATCAATATATATTCACCAGGTAGAGAGATTTACAATCATATGAGCAGGTCCAATCAATTTTTGATGCTTGAATCTTTTCACTAAAAAACTGAACCCCCCTGCTCATACAAAAACTGCATATTTATTAGAGTTGCAGAGGCTCTCGTCCATTTGGGACTATGGCTTAACTCTATACTACCAATTGTGAAACAACTAATTAACTTAACTAAACACATTGCTGGAGTATATTAAGGAATACTCTGAGCTTGAATTAATAAAAAAAATTGGTTCTTATCACAAATATAAGACCATTTATTTTCTGAATCTGAAAGATTTTTGCAATTAAACAACTAAAAACTTCTACTTAGCAATGAAACTAGACTAATGTGTATGTTGGAATGAATCAATATTTGATAGAAAATGACTAGGAGTGATAGAAATGAATTTTGTATTGAGCATTGATATGCATGCGTGATATTGGAGGCCACTGGAGATAACTGAATGTGTTAGCAGTGTTTTTCCCCAACTTATCTCTTGGATGAAAGAAGCAAGTAATCTAGTGTTTTCTCGGAGTCTCTGATATTCTTTCTGCAGTACATATTATATCTTCTCGAGTTCTCGGTTGTGGAGTTGTAGGGTCCGGATTCCAGAAATTTTGTTCTGTATTGTTGGCTATCGTTGAACTACTACTAGATGAGAAATCTGATGATGTGGAATGGCTCGACATTCCCTAGTTTGACACCCTTTTCAAACTACAAAATATGCCATTAACAAAGATAAGCCACTTCGGGAATTCGACGTTCGAGAGTTTATGGAGCGCAGAATTTTCATATCTCCTGGAGGCCCAGACTTCGAGAGTCATTAACCAACACTTATTGCTGATTAACCTGAGATTTATCCTTAAACATTTGGCGTTTCAACACTTCAACAATTTGGGGGTTCATGAGCTGTGAATGTTGAGTTTGAGAATCTCCCAGAGTGACAATGTTGTGGAGTGATGTGGCAGTTTGGGACCCACTTCAAATGTTCGGGGCTCCTACACTTCAGAGGTTTAGAGAATTGTTCTCTCTTTGAGTTGAAATCCCTCGTAGTGCTAAACTCCCAGTGTCATTAACCAAGTTTACTGTTAATTAACCTGATTAATATATCTTAACATTAAGAATTTTGGGACTTCGAGACTCCGACTCTTCTAGGTTCGAGAGTTTCTGGATGCAAAGTATGGATACCTCCCAGATGTTTGATCTCCCGGATATGACATGTCTACATGATGTCACTATCACTGACATGTCCACATGAAGAGAGTGATAGGTGTCACTCGAAAATGAGTGGATAACACAACCCAAATGGCCCAAAATGAGTGCCACGTGTTGGGGACCGATGGATGCTAGGTGTCAGCGCAAATGAATGCTACATGTTAGCACAAATGAATGCTACGTGGCTCTGGAATTTCAACATTCCATATTTTTTGAGTGCAAGTGTGGAGATCTCCCAAATGGATGATCTTGCAAAGTGATGCAACAGTTCATCATTCGAGATTTTTTGACAAAGATGAGCTTGAACGTTTCGACATTCGAGAGTTTTCGACAAAGATGAGCTCAGACATTTCAACGTCGAAGTCGTGGAGTGAAGTTGGTGTAACTATGTGATTAAACCTCACACCTTTCTAGAACTCTGAATGTACGAGAGCTGTTGATCTAAGTGGCTTGTTGGATCTCCACCATTGCAAATTTATCCCTTTTGTTCTCACAATTTGAGCCCAAAATGGACTGCTCCAAATTGCTGCATTTTGTCCACGGGTGTTCCCTGTGCATATAAAATACTTGGTCGACCTGTTTCATGCTCAATTAGTGATAAACATGATGACAAGTATTTTCAAAATCAAACCAGAACATGTAATCACCTTTCAAGGAAGCAAAAGATGGTGCAAAATAAGTAAAAAATGGGTAAGGGCCATTGAATCTAAGTGATTAAATCATGGAGAATAAGCTTAGAAAACAAGAAACAAAAATCATACTTGATGGATGTATAGGGTAAAGGAGGGAAAGGGAAGGGGTGCATACCTAGGTTACAACATTGGATCCAACTGGGGATAACACTTCCCCGTGAGGTGCTAAGAACAATAGATTAGGTGCCTTACCTCTCAAAACCTCGCTCCCACTTATTGTAACTTACCTCTGTTTCTATCTACCAGCCTTGTATATCCGCTTCTAACCATATTTAGAGATGGCACCAATTTTTCCTGTCCTCGAAAAGAACATCAAACCATCAACACTAACATACCCCAGTGCCTTTGTTGGGCTATGGAGTCTTTATTCACACACAAACTAACTAATATAAAACTACACCCCATTGTTTTTGTTGGGATATGGAGTCTTATTGCTGAGCTACTGTATAAAAAAATTGAAAAATAAATGCTCGAATGAAGAGCTTATTCAACACACCCCTACTCTGATCAACTGAAATTGAATACTCAAGTATAAACAAATTTCCAAAATAACCAATCAAGCAACGAGGTTCTTGGCATGTCTTCATGTACACTGTTGAAAACATGAAAAGACAACAACGTACACAACATAAATTCTAATGGTAGTTCATACTTACTGCCACACACTGTGTGCATCATACCAACAACTACAATATTAGACACCCTTATTGAAACTAAATCCAACCAATCAGATATGGGATCATCAAGAATATGAGGAGACTCCAACTAATCTAGAAGACTGAGTCACTACTGTTTGAAATATACTATATGAAGAATACTGGGCTGATCTTGTCCTCATTGAAACAACTCGTGAAAGTCATTTGATTCACAACCATTAAGGACAACAAAATACTCTTGATACTTCTCGTCTTGTTGTTTGAAATGAAAGAGTATGTCTTCTACATTGCTGGTTTTTTCTTGTTCTTGATCTAGATTGTCATTTCCAGAGTTATAGATTTCTTGTTTCTTAATGATTTATGGGGAATTCATATCCACATCTACTATAGAAGAAGATTTGAAATGTTTATTTGGTATCTCCCCTTCATAGCCAGTAAATGGAGTTTGTTCAACTTCAAATAGATCATAAACAAGTGATAAATCTTCATGAAAATTTTGAGCAACAAATTGATCACAGTCATGACTATTATTAGCTGCATCATGAACACAAAGCTGAAAAACCTTATGCTAGAAACCCAAACTAAATAAAGATTTAACATCAACATTTATTGCCTTCTCATCATCATTTTCAGTTTTAAAAGAATGTTGAAAGTAATCCTGCTGTATAACATAATTGGAAGAAGATACAAATGATAATGAATCTTCTTCCTCTTCCCCAACATTATCATCCCCTTCATCTATACTGATAAAATAACTAATAATTCACTATTGAATATAAGATCTAAATTCTTCACAACAATTTTCAAAAAGTAAATCAGCTGGAAAAAACCTTTTACAGTGATCACTAAATGTTGCATGGAACTGTTTTAGGGAAGATATGCTAGCATAAGTCAAGTATTGGTACCATTCACAAGCATCTCCCTCTAATGAGTACATGGAAATATTCATTAATACATCCTCATGATGTATACCCAACTGATGCATGACCTCATGGAATTCAAGCAAATGATCTACGGGGTTATCGTCTTTATCTTCTCTAAATTTGGGCAAGTAATCACCCCACTCATCTATTGTAGGAACAATATTTGGAAAACCAGTAACAACAAAGAAATTAAAAGGAGAAAACCTTCGAGCCAAGATGGCTTCCATATAAAAAAATGACTTCTTAAAACTATGGATTCACCACTGGATTCTTTAACCATGGAGTCACCAGGTGACTGATCTACAGTCTGAATGTGTCTGGTCTTTGTTCACCATAAAAGATCATATCTGAACCTTGTCATTCTCCAAGGGAAATGTATTTCGTTACTCCGATCCCTAGCAACGATGCCATAAGAAGTTGGTCCTAAGTTTTGCACTTGACTACTAAAAGGAAGAGCTAGGCCACCTTAAGTTATGAATGGTGTTTTTTTGGTTAATTAAGTTGGTGGGTCAACTAAATGATAGGTTTTTCAAAGATGAAAATCTGACTGGATTGGACAAACAATATGAATGTAGGTTTTACTTAGCTAATGGTATGAACTTTGATGAACTGTTGGGGATATGGAAAGATAAACGGAGGAAACAACAACAAGAAATGCAATGAATTACCTGTTGTGTGAGAATTAAGACTTAAAATGATATTTAAGGCCTAGAAAAATATCTGAATACAAATCATCCAACGAGTTTTCAAATAAGTGATCTTTTTACTAAAACAGTGGTTGTTTAACACGTTGCACAATAATAAAAAGATGAATTAGAACAATAGCTGAAAGAAGAAGGAAGTGTACATTGCACACTTCACAATTTGCATCCAAGATGAAAGTAAAACACATGAAAACTTGAGCAAGAAAACACAATTCTCATCAATATATATTCACCAGGTAGAGAGCTTTACAATCATATGAGCAGGTCCAATCAATTTTTGATGCTTGAATCTTTTCACTAAAAAAATAAACGCCCTTGCTGACATACAAAAACTGCATATTTATCAGAGTTGCAGAGGCTCTCGTCTGTCTAGGAATGAGGCTTAAATCTATACTACCAGTTGTAAAACAACTAATTAACTTAACTAAACACATTTGTGGGGTATATTAAGGAATACTTCAAGCTTGACTTAATAAAAAAGAGTGGTTCTTATCACACATACAAGACCACTTATTGTTTGAATATGAAAGAGTTTTGCAATTAAAGAACTAAAAACTGCTACTTAGCAATGAAACTAGACTGATGTGTATGCTAGAGTGAAMTGAGATTTGACAAAAAATGACTAGGAGTGACATAAATAAGTTTTGTATTGAGCATTGGCATGCATGCATGATGTTGAAGACCACTTGAGATAACTGAATGTGTTAAAAGATTTTTCCCCCAACTTATCTCTTGGAGGAAAGAAGCAAGTCATTTGGAGTTTTCCTGGAGTCTCTGATATTAATTCTGCAGTCCAGATTATAGCTTTTCGAGTTCCTGGTTGTGAATTTTCAAGGTCCGGATTACATAACTTATGTTTTGTATTGTTGGCTATCGCCGAACTAATGCCAGATGAGAAATATGATGATGAGGATTGGCTTGACATTCTTTGGTTTGGCACCCTTTTAAAACTTCAAAATATGCCATTAACGGAGATAAGCCACTTCATGAATTCGACGTTCGTGAGTTTCTGGAGTGAAAAATATTCATATCTCCTGGAGGCTCGGAGTCACAGAGTCATTAAAAAAAACTTATTGCTAATTAACTCTGGATTTATCCTTAAATATTTTGTGTTTCGACACTTCGACAATTCAAGGGTTTGAGAGCTGTGAATGTTGAGTTTGAGAATCTCCCGGAGTGACAATGCTGTGGAGTGACATGGTAGTTCGGGACCCACTTCGACTATTCAGGGATTCGACACTTCGGGGCTTCGACACTTTGGGGGTCCGACACTTTAGAGGTTCAGAGAACTGTGATCGCTTTGAGTTGAAATCCCCTGGAGTGCTAAACTTCCGAAATCATTAACCAAGTTTATTTCTAACTAACCCGAGATTAATATATCTTAATATTAAGAATTTTGGGACTTCGGGACTCCGACTCTTCGGGGTTCGAGAGTTTCTGGATGCAAATTATGGATACCTCCCAGATGGATGATCTCCCGGATATGACATGTCTACATGACCTCACTATCGCTGACGTGTCTGCATGAAGACAGTGACATGTGTCACCTGGAAATGAGTGGATAATGTAACCCAAATGGACATAAATGAGTGCCATGTGTTGGTGATCGATGGATACCACATGTGACCATGAATGAATGCTACGTGTTAGCATAGATGAACGCTATGTGGCTCCGGTGTTTTGACATTCGAGATTTTTTGAGTGGTAAGTGTGGAGATATATTGGATGTATGATCTTGTGAAGTGATACGATGATTCAACATTTGGGAATTTTTGACAAAGATGAGCTTGAACGTTTCGACATTCGAGAGTTTTCAACAAAGATGATCTTGGATGTTTTGGTGCCTAAGTCATAGAGTGAAGTTGGTGTAACTCTACGATTAAACCTCGTACCTTTCTGGAACTATGAATGTGCGATATTTGTTGATATGAGTGGACTATTGGATCTCCACCGTTGCAAATTTATCCCATCTATTCTCACAATCTGAGCCCAAAATGGACTGCTATGAATTGCTGCATTTTGTCCACGGGTGTTCCCTATGCATAAAAAGACTTGGTCAACCTGCTGCATGCTCAATTAGGGATAAACATGATGAAAAGTATTTTCAAACTCAAACCATAACATGTAATCACCTTTCAAGGAAGCAAATTATGGTGCAAAATAAGTAAAAAATGGGTAAGGACCATTGAAGTTGAGTGATTAAATCATGGAGAATAAGCTTAGCAAACACAAAACAAAAATTATAGTTGATGGATTTATAGGGTAAAGGATGGAAAGGGAAGGGATGCAGACCTAGGTTCCAACACAGATTAAGCCCCCCTTTCTTATGCCCTTTTCCCTACCTAGTGGTGTTTAGTCCCCCATACTCTTTTACATGGTTGGTCTGAAACAATGATGTGTTTTCATTAATATTTGCATGTGATTACATATTAAAATGATGTTTCAATGGCCATTTAACATCTGTCTCTCCAGCCTAATAACCACAGAGGCAGTTTGGCCTCAAAACTGCGCACTTAATCCATTGTACGCAAAACTCAAGATGGTGTGCACCCTTCCTTTAGCATGGAATCCTCACACACTTACATAGGTGCACGACACATTATAAAATGTGCACACTCTTTTGGTATGAGATTCTCGCGCATTGACTCAATGCACGCATAACCAAACTAAAGACCTTGTACCATCATCTCACCAACTTATATTTATAATTACATCTATATGTACAATTTGGGGTTCAACCTAGGGGTATTACAAAACATCACTCTTAAGTTTTAAGAAGTAACACCATGTGCATCTATAGAATTCATCAGTGAAAGTTAATAAATACTTGCACCCAAAGAAGGAAGGAGAAAAAAGAGGACCACACAAACCACCGTGAACAAGATGCAAAGGGATTGAGGCATGCCAAGAGGCACATTTGTCAAAACTGTCCCGATTATGTTTTCTGAGAAGACAACTTACACAAGCACCATCTCTACAAGAAACAAGATGAATATCTATCACCATGTGTTGATTACATAGTTGTTGTAATGAGCGATATTTTAGATGACCAAACCGCTCATGTCAAAGTTTTCTCAAGTCATCGCTGTGAGAAACAAAAACTAATGGATAAGATGATGAACCAAGGTTTTCAAACTTGTACAACCTAGTAATATCATCAACAATTCTAGTTGTGAGGACATTCTTAGGATCTTTTAAATCCTTGAGTACAACTTTGTGAGGTGAAAACTTGATGGTTTTACCTTTACCTAAATGAGTGATCTGATACACTAATACAAGGTTGCAAGAAATATTTGGAACACAATACACCATTGAAATGACTATTATCTACCTGAACTATTATAGACCTTACAACACTAAGAGATCTATCATCACCAACAAATATTTTCTTGGTGTTACATTCATTAAGAGCATAAAATCTGACTTTATCCTTAGCCATATGATAAGATGTTCCATAATCAATAAGCCACTCATAAGAAGAAGAAGTAGAAGTTGCATTGAAGGAGAAAATATAAGCAGAAAGTGCATGCCCATGAGAAAAAGAAGAAGAAGAATATTCAATATTGATACTGTGCTTCTTCATCACTGCTTCTAAGGCTTCCATCATTTTAAAACATTTAGACTCCACACAACCATATTTCCCACAAAAGTTGCAATGCCTTTCAGTCTTCTTACTTTTATATTTTTCTACTTTCTCACCATTAGGAGAAGAAGTCAACGTAGAGGGTTTGGGACCTTTGTTTTGCTTATTGTTTTGACAAATATGTTTCTTCTTGGGGTTCTTGGATTTATATTTCTTCTGGGCCACTAAGGTTTTGTTAGATGTACATGTAGTTCTAATTAATCCAATTTGCATAAAATTTTTGTTGATATTGAGAGGGGGGTGAATCAATATCAAGTACAATTTAAAACCTTTTTCAACTTATACTTAAACCATTCAACTATATCCAATGAGCAATGAACAATAGTATAAGAGTTACACCAATACAC
>SNQJ01S0010550.1:97399-124179 GCA_010110895.2 Picea sitchensis
CTCTGATACTAATTGTTGATACTGAGAGGGGGGTGAATCAGTATCAAGTACAATTTGAAAACTTTTTAAACTTATACTTAAACCATTCAAATATATCTAATGAGAAATGAACAATAGTATAAGAGTTACACCAATACATCATGCACAATATATGAGAAATAATCAATCGTTATTGTTCAAGGGAAGTAACGACTTCCAAAAGTAGCTACAACTTCGAAATGTAAAGGGAGGGATAAACCTCTAAGAGGAAGATACAATCCTCCAATATCAAGAGAGTATTTAACTCTCCATCCTTTCCCCTTCCTTCCACCCAAGAATATATGAGAGATAATAAAACTTTACATTAAATCATCACCATCAACCAACCATCACATAGAACCTGATAATGCTTCCTGAGACTTCTTCAATTTATGAAATTCTGAAATTCTTGGAATACTCTTATCCTATAGATAATATTACTCAATGTATTCTCTGAAACTTCTCCAAGTTTCACTCCTTGAATCCTCCACAAAAAGAAGTTATAGAGAGAATGGTAGACTTTGTTCAATTCTGGTTTATTCAAGAGACCGAACTTGTACATAATTCCCCACACTCAATATTTAACATCAGATTTTGAAACTCGCACACAAGAAACTAAATTCTATACTCTTTCCAATGAAATTTTTCCCACTTCATTTGGATTATCTATGAAGAATTTATGACTTTTTTACCCGAAACACTTGTTTATTGACTAGCTTCAGGACTGGTCAAAAACCCTATCTTCCATAGAGTGTATCTCCATAATTATAGCGAATAAATAGCTGAAAATTTTACCACATGTACCTTGATATGTCTTCTCAATACCATAGTAGTTTCACCATCTGAATCATTCTAAAAAAAAATTTATAGTGAAAATGGTAAGATGACCTGAAAATAACATACCTTAGAACACATCACCAAAAGACTTCATCCTCCCTTGAAATCTAGCCTTCTTTACTTCTGATTTTACTTTGAAATTCAATTTGTGTATCAAATGAATGCATAATGATATTTATTTATACCATTTATGTCACTTCCTTTTAACATTAGGGCCGACTTGACACTTTCTTATTTTGTAATTCTGTTTTTTAATTATCTTCAGGGCCTTCATGTACTTCATTCTTCAATTCACTTTGTCATCTTCAAAAATTCATTTCTCCTCAACCATGAGGATCCAGGTGACGTGCCACATACCATTGGAAACAACATAATGTATACTATCCATCCATGTGTGTTGTATCTACATGTGCATTGTCCTTCATGTCCAAATACCTTCATCAATCTTGCGGTCCAAAACCCATGACTAGGGTTGACATCAATGACAACAAACTATCTTCCAACAACTCCAAATGAGATCTGGACCACTCTGGAAGAAATATTTGGAAAGTAGGATGAGATGCGAGGTCATATGCTTGAGGTAGAGTTGAATACCTTAGACCCTAAAAGTTTTGATAATATACATGATTTCTTTACTAAATTTAAATCTTTGATTTTGAGCTTGGGTGAATGTGGTATTGACAAGTCTACATAAGAGAAACAACTTATTCTAACAATCTTGGCCAAGATAGGACCAAAATACGCTGTATATGTCTCCAATTTCCATTATGTCAGATGTCTTTTTGGAACAAATTGGAAAATTCCTATGTTGGCTCGGTTCATTGATTCTCTTACACAAGAGCAGACAAAACTCATATAGATGGGCCTCATGAAAGATCCCAAAGCACATGCACTCACCAAAACAAAATGGGAAGGAGGGATATTCCAAACCCTTCAACGATTCTTCAGGTTCCAGAGACTCTTTAGATTTGAAGAAGAAGAAGAAGAAGAAGAAGAAGAAGTGAAAGCAGTGCACTTATTGCAATAAACCAAATCATGAAGAATCCACATGCATGAAGAAACAAATTGATCTTATGGTACATGAACTTCAACAAAACAACCTTGGAAACTTCATTCCAGAGGGAGTCAAGAGACAAAAGGAAGAAGATATCGCTCCTAAGAAAGGTAATCATCATGCTTTGGTTGAAATTAATTCTTCATCTGATTCATGGATTATAGATTCTGGTGCATCCCACCATATGGCAATGAAAGACGAAGTTTTCTCTTCTTTGAGTCCATKCTCAAGACCCCCTATTCTCATGGGGGATGATACTTCGGTAGCAGTAGCAGGAGAAGGGAGAGTGGAAATCCACAATGACAGTTTTGAGAATGTTTTACATGTTCCAAAGCTTTCTATGAATCTACTCTCAGTTTATTAGATCGATCAGAAAGGTAAAAAGGTTGAATTTACATCAGATTCAGTTTCAGTAATTGACATGCATGACAATTCCATCATTGAAATTGGTGAGGTGGTCACAAGTCAAGGTTGTATAAATTCACTAAGTTTTCTCACGATGAATCCTCTATTCTACTTACACATAAGGATAGTACTTTGCATGCACCTCCAGTGCAACATGCATATACTCTTGTTCTTCCATCAATTTCAGACATCAGAGATGATTCCATACACTCAGATTCTATACATGGAAATAAGTAGGTAGTATAGCCAGATAAGAAGCAATGTCGAAGATTCAGCAGATGCCCAAGAAGGCACAAACCACACTCCAGGTAATAGGAAACCTTGCAGGGAATCCATTGGATTCGAGGATTACTCGATCTCAGCATGAGGAGCCTTCTCATGTATTTTTATCTTTAGAACCTGTGATGCCCATGCATTGTTATATGATTCAATCTACTGATCCACAGAACTACAATAGGGTTTTGGGAAATCCATTATGGAACGCAGCCATGCAGAAGGAGTATGAATCACTCCTACAGAACCAGACTTGGAATCTGGTTCCACGTCTGCCAGAAAGGAATATTTTCAGGTGCAGATGGGTCCATAGGATCAAGAGGTACAAGGCCTGAGAGGTTGCCAAAGGACTTCATTAGATCCATAAAGATTTCTACATATTCATGAAGACTTTCAGTGAGCAGATTTTTCAGAATTTGCGGGATCGTCTTGCAGTGAAGAACACAATTGTCTAACAACTGTTATTTTCTTCTTTTGATACATTATCTTTTGAGGGGGGGTTTTGTTCCCACGTGGTTTTCCCTCTTTCCTCACTTTTATTCAGTGTTCATTAGTTGCATTGTACATGAGTACCTAAAATGGCCTATTAGCCGTGACTCATTTTTTACTCCATAGTGATGTTCAGAGGGGGTGTTGGAGAAATTTCTATTTTCAACACACTAGTTCAGTGGGAGTTAACTGTCATGTTCTATTTTAGACTTTTTATTTTTACCATCACTATTATGCATGCATGCATTCTTAAGGAAAGCTAACTGCTTGATTTATTTTCTTAATTATGGAATGTTTTGCCCTATATATGAGTGTATTCCACTCATTCATTGTATATATTGATCATGATCTATGTATTAATCATCAGCTCATTGGAGTAGCGTGAATATATTTTCTCATTCTTCCGTATTGAATCTCTCTTCCTTTCTTGATAAGCTTTGTTTGTACTTGCTTTAGCTAGATCTCCTATGCAAGTTTTCATGAAAAATTGACAGTGGTCAACTATCAGATCTAAAGGATTGGATACGTCTTGCTAAATTAAAGATCTTCTCAATCTTAAGAAGTTATCTACTAGATCGAGTATTGATATCACCCACAATGAAGCTTACTGAGATCTATATAATGCCTCTGACCTATTTAGTTTCTAGATTTTATTTTCCCAGCAAGTCTAGATCAAAAGTCAACGATATATAGATGGTAGCTAGTGTTTAAAGCTACGTAATCTCCTTCAGAGTCGTGTTTGGTTCTCTAAGAAATAAAATTTTTGTATTGCAATTTATGGCATGTTTTTGAAAAGATTTCCTGGGTAACTCTTGGATCTAGATCAGAGCTGATTGCACCAACAAAGCAATCTGATCTGCCCAATTTGCAAAGCAATCACTATCATTATCAAGAACTGGTATTATATTTCCTAATACAAATGATCTAAATGTTCCATAGATCGAAATTCATTGGTTCTCTGGCTTAACAACAAGCCCGGATGTTCATCGTTTGGATATGGAGCAATGACATAATTAGGGATTTTTTTTCTAACTGAGTGACTACCAACACGTAGGAGAAATCAACAAATTGATAATATTTCTCAAATCTCTTTCATCACTACCTCTATCTCATACTAAGAGAAACTCAAACGCACCATTGAATGAGCCCACAGTCACTGCACCAGATAGTGTGAAGGCTAGATGCGAGTTAAACACTGCACATTTTGTTTGTAGATATGGATGGTGCATATTCCAGAAAACCGTAGTGCGCATCTCAGGAGTTATACCAGTGTAATGAATAGATCCAGAGATTAGAAGCTTTCAGTGGCCATTCATGACGAGAGAAGCATGATTTCAAACACGATATGAAGCAGATTGAGTAGATGCAGCCACCGATTTGACACAAGTAGTTGAGGCTGCTATTTTAAAAGAAATATTTTAACAAATGATGTTTTTAATTTATATGGTTAGTACACACCATCTTCAACGATGATGCCATCTTCAATGATTTCGTGTCTGGATCTCAGTGATTTCGGAGCCTAAATGTGGTAGTAGTTCTCCCTTTCCAGCGACTCACGCAGATGAAATAGTGTGGAATTCATTGCAATGTGAAATTGGTTTCCAAAAGTAATCCATGGAAAGTCTCAATGTGCATAGGTTTGATCAATTCATATTTTAATAGCATGTAAAGAAAATTATATTTAAACCTTTTTCAAATAGTCATTTTATGGCATATAAAGACAAAGATATGCACACTTTTTTATTACATGGCATATAAAGGAACTACATATTTCAAAGGTTTTGGAAGTTTTGGAAATCGATGCAACTTGGAATTGTAATGAGGTGTGTTTTTAAAGGTGTACTTCACATTAAAGTTATGTGATCTTAATATTATGAGATACACATGTAACTGAGGTGGAAAGACATTTTTTATTAGGAATTATTTTTCAATCATGTAATCAACTTGGACTATGGTTGATCACATTGTAAGCGATGGGAAGTTTTATGAAAGGACTATGGTAAATGTTTGAGAGCGTATTTAGCTTGGTATAGGTGTTTTCCATAAGGATTTTAATTCATACACCATTGTGACCCAATAAAGCTTTGAAATTGTATTTGGGCTTTGTCATGAGAATGATATTATAATAAAATTGAAGTTTTTTGTTGAGTGTCTTAGATCCACCCAAAATTGAATAAGGGGATATTAGGTACATCTTGTGTTGTGAGGATGAATATTTTCATGGTGGTTATTCTTTTTTATGTTTATAATGTTTATTGTCTATTTTTTGACATAAACACAATTACCGCAACACACATACTACGATGCAAGTTCGCACAGTTAATGAAATTCAAGCACAATGGAGTGCAAGTAATCATTAAGCAATGTATTGAAGCAATCAAGGACTCAAAACATCAACAACAAATCAAAATTTGAAGCTCAATTCAACTTTGGAATAAGCAATATTTGTAGCTTACAAATAGTCCTTTTGTAAGTTTACTTGTCTTTTTAAATCAAGTGAAGTTGAATTTGTAATTGGGTGCATTATCGGTTGAGCCCGACACTCAAGATTCATTGTAATTTTGATTCGAAATTGATAAGGTTGAATAGTTAAAATTAATATCATTGTAAACATCACAAGTTTGGATGCATTTTCGGTGGTAACCAACATCCTCAACTTCATTGAAACAAATTCAAGCAAGCGTGACAATTTCAAGCGAATTTGAGTAAGAAAATTTCAAGCGAGGCAAGTTCAAGCGAGCATGAATAACAAGTGAATGAGAAGTGCAAGCGAGCACGTTCAAATGGAGCGAAATCTAGAATTATTAGAGTTACTGAACACCCTAATAAACACCACTGAAGGAAACACAGTGATATTGAACAAATAAACTCTTCAATCAATTCTAACTTGTTTGCAAGTGACATAAGCTAAAGTTAGACTTCTTCAATCTCTATCCCAACTATTGAATGATGAAATCAAGGATCTCAAAAATCAACAGCCAGTGAAGTGTTCTGAACTATTTTTTGTTCAGAACAACCCTCTCTATAATGATGATGATAATGATTACGTTCAACAATTGGTGCAAGAACAACACAGTGATATAACTTCAGAAGCGGTTTCAAATGAAAATGAATCTATTCTTGCACCTACATTTCAAGAGTTTTATTTTGAGTTTAATGATGCAAAAACATGCAATAAGTCAACTTTCACAGATGTCAAAGAAACATGTTCAAAATACTCTTTCCAATCCCATAATCAGACCTTGGGAAGAAATCATCTACAACAAGAATAGAACATGACTTGGATATGACAAGGAAGTTACCTTTCATATTCCCGATTATTGAAAACCAATCAAATTCCAAAGTGTTGGATTCGTTCAAGAAGCTTCAACTTCACCTGTTCAAATTCAGCATCAGAATGCAAAATGCCAACATTGCAATCAAGTTGGTCACATGGAGAATCAATGTTATGATCTCCATCCTTTCTAGAATTGTGGCAAGCATAACCATTCTTCAAACAGATGTTCAACACTGAAGAAACCTACAAGATTGAAAATTCACTATGAGTGGATCGATCCTTGGGAGTGGTCATCAACAACCAAGCGATTATATAAGTCTTACCATAGAATTCAATATCGATTAAAGACCAATATTGTAGCACATACCATTTTTGTACCTCACATAAGTGGTCCCCTTATGGCGTAGACTTCGAGCGGCCCTCATGGGATGAGATAACATGTGGTTTTTTCTGCATGCCCACTTCATGTTGTACACAAATGGAATAAGTATGATACTATCTTAATCCTAGAAGAGGGAGTACAATGATGTAACTCTTCTTTACCTTGAGGGGGGGAGTTCAAAAATCAAATGACAATGGTTCGTGAAACCACTTGTGGTATCTCCTTTCAGCTGAAAAAGGGGGGAATTGATGATGGTTGTTAGACCAAAATTTTTGACAAACAACAAATATGCCAAATGGGCATCAAATTTTCCAGATGGGCAACTGCAGTCTGTAGATAGCATACTTTGGCAGAATTATGGTTCAATGACTTGCAATTGAATCATACACATGATACATTGGGATGTTGTTGGACACCTAAAAGTGTCAAAATTGGTTAGTGGTCATCCAAAAAAAAACCATTAGATACATGGTATCAATTGGTCGGTGGTTAACCTAAACCTCAGATTCAGAGAGAACTTTAGTGATACATTGATAGTAGAGTGGTGATACTACATGTTCACCGATTAACTTAAGAGATTAGATTCTTCTAGCTAAAATACTTGGAAAAATGATCAAATTGTCAAGCAATCAAGGAATGTTCAGATATTGCAGTTGTTCACTTCCATATCTCATCTCTCTCCCAGTTCATTTCAGATGAACCATTCAACATCCAGATTGGCGGTTTTTCAGGAAGTTCTTCATTGAGGCTCAACTCAAGAGTTTCACTACGAAGACTTGGAAATGATACTAGTTTATGCTTTATTGCTTGAATTATTGATCGTACTTGTGATTGTGGGGGGGAATGTTAGCATATGGCTTACCTTTCCAATCACTAAGTCTAATTGTCACCTATATTTGTATTATTCATTTAGGATATTAGTAATATATCCTCAAGTGATGACTAATGAGTTAGTTAAGATTGCCTAGCCTAGTCATCATGCATGATTTTAGGATATAGAGAAAATCTCTCTATGAGGTGGCATCACCCATTGTACTATAAATATGTAACATTGGTGTGAATACATAAGAGTTGGCTAGTGAGCCTTTTCCATCATCTTGTTTTTCATGTCTATATTTTATCACGAAGGAAATCATCGATGGCTGACGACCGATGGTCGAGTCTGTCAKATTGGCAGAGTTTTTGGTATCCAATTGGAATTACTGATGGCTGATGGTATGGGGTTGGCCAATTCAGTGAGGTGTTTTTTGTGCAAAATAAATCTTCGATGGTCGATGGACAATGATCGGGCATCGACAGAGCTGGGAAAATTTTGATAGATCATTCATTGCCATAATTTTAACATGAAATCGATGGACCAAATTCATCTGAGTTTTGGTTGAAATTATAAGTGTTGGATTTGGCCAAGATATTTTGTTGATGGTTTATGGTTGGGTGTCAATGAAGTGTTTCAATTGAGTAAGAGAAAGCACTGATTTTCGACGACCAATGGTCGGATATTGACCGATTCAGAAAGGTGTTGTTTTGTCCAAGAGAAATGGTCGATGGCCGATGAAGAAAGGTGGGTAATGACATGTCATGCCATGTTAACATCCACGTGTCATGCCAAGTTATCCAATTTGACACCTCAGGATGATGTGTCATGCCATGTTAGCTTCCACATGTCAAACAACATCAGTGGTTTCCACGCCATCCAAGAAATGGACAATAGCCAACAGTCGGGTTGATCAAATTGGAGAAGTGTTTTGTAAGTCAACAGGGATCCCCGATGGTCAGGTCAGCTGGTTCAAGGATGTGTTACAAGTGGTTTCCAAGAGAATTCTCTAATGGCCAACGACCGATGATCGAGCATTTAGGAGATTCACGAGCAAGTTTGGTTTGCTGAAGAGGATCGTTGATTGACCGATCACCGATGGAGCTTAGATTAATGGTCTAGATTGTTTTAAGTTGTCGATAAACGATGAAAATTGATCTGCGAGGTTTGGAAAGGAAAATTGGATCAACGATTGAGATCTCACCTGATTTGAGATTAACGGGTTAGATTTAAAAGGTTGTCATAAAAGTAAAACAATCAATTTTAAATGAAATTGTCTGAATTTTTCATATTTTTGAAGGTCATTAACTTGTGGGGTGATTTTGAGGCCCTAAATCGCATTTTTAGACAATCAAAACCCACAGGAACAAAGTGTACCAAGATACATTTTGTCTCTACAGCTTAAATAAAAGAACTCAGAGAGATCTATCCAATGAGCTATGTTGACTCAAATTTTCGTCACCTATATTAAAAGCTTGCAAATTATTGTGAAGCCTGTGAATATAACTACTATATAGATAGAAGGTGGGGTCCCCAAGGGTTAAATACGAAAGAATTGGTCTCCAAAGTTTTTCCTCAACATAATACATTTCAGTTTTGTCCTCTTCAATCATTGGTTCATGATTATTTTTGTCATGCATATGGTTAACGTTGAAAGATTTACTTGCATGAATGCAAACAAATATTTAATATCATGACAGTTTTGATGGTTTCAAGAAGAATTTTTATTCAAAATATTCAAAGGTAATTGAAAATGATTAGAACATGTATAAAATCATTGAGTCATGCAATCATTACACCACGATTGCTCTATCTACAATATTAAAAGTTGCATATTATGATGGTCATTAAGGTTTGCTTGTGTTATGATTTCTAACTCGATATATGAGCATCATTAAGTGCCTCACTTGTATCATGGTCTTTTGTTGCATGGTGTAAGATGCTAGTTCTATCATTAGAACACTCTACTCAAAAGTCACATTTTGTACATAGTTTGGATTAAATGTTTGATATGATTGACAACTCATATGTGAGTTGCATTAGTTTTATGGAGTCAAAACTTTGGGTTATGATCATAATTTTATATTGAAGAAACACAGGTGAAATGCTCACATATAAGGCACCCGATACATGGTATTTGTAGTTTTTATATGGTTCATAGTTAATATTTGAGGGTCACATGCAACACATAGTTGTCATGGTTTATATATTTCACATATGATAAAGTGTTGAGCGTATTGAAATATATTCCATGTGGTATATAGTTTATGATATGGATTAGTTTTCAGTAATGAGTAGTTGTTTCGACGCTCATTTGATTTGATATGATTTGAAGCCGTATAATATGAGGGTTTTAGACTAATGACATGGCATACATGTTAATAGAATGTTGTTTGGAAATGTCGTTGAGCTAGCCATGCATTGAAGGTGACAGGACGTGGGAAATTACTCCACAGTTCCCTGCTCTATCACTCTCTTTTCACCTTAGATTTTGGTCATTTATGCTATGGGAGGTTGAAAGAATGAGCTATGAGCTCCGCTGGTGTAAACCCTCACCCCTAGAAGTTTTTGTAATGGATTCAACTTTAGTCACTAGTATAAATGTGTCTTGTGCAAAGGTATGGAATATAAGTTTGTCTCACATCTCTTACAACAAATTTGTCTCTAAAATGGTTAATTTTGGCTCTGTTTGAATTTTCTATGTGCATAAATGTCTCCTTTCTCCCCTCTCTGTCATTTCTTGAAAGGAAAAGGAAAAAATATTTATGTTTACAAAAAGTTAATGGTAACTTTGTTTGCTGCCTCCATACTCGCACTTTTCATCATTTTATAAAAAAAGAGAGGAGATTCTAGACAAAGCTCGTTTGCATGCACTTAAGACTTAAGCTTGAGTTATCTTTTTCCTTTTAGTTGTTCTTTTCACCTTAAGAACTACTTGACTCCATTCATGGTTTTTTACATTGGTCAACTTGCACTTAAAACCCTGTAACGAAAATCATTTATTTGTTTGATTTAGGCTCAAATCTGAATGACATTTATAAATTAGTGGTGTCAACAGTTTCGACTTTAGGTTTACATGATAGTTCAGGAAACTCATAATAAAACCCATTTACTAAAATCACTCGCATAATCTCGGGTTCACTGGTTTACTAATTTGATAAAAGAGTCGACATGGGTTGTAGTTATTTTGAGACCTAAGTTCAGTAATTGATTTGGGTTCATAATTTTATATATGAACAATGCATCCACATTTTGTTCGTCTCTAGGTCCGGTTAGTTTTTTTTAATGGGGTGATGAGTTTGAAATCCTAATTCAGTAACAAAATGTGCAAGCTCAAATTCTGATCTGTTTACTCGCATGTAGTCTTATCCCTCTTTATTTGGATTGCCACTGCTTTATTGCATATTCTTGAAAATTTAAAAAGTTTTAGATGTGAGTTGAATGATCCTACACTGTTGGATTTCGTATTCAAATAGGTTGTTCTAGGGTTTATTGATCATTTTATTATGGGCCTGAAATTACCTTTCAAAGTTGTGGGTTTCTCGAAATGGTCTCATGAACAACTGATTACATGATTCAAATATAGAACTTTCAAATTCATACCCATGATATCATTTCCAGTCGAACTATTCATCTCCTTCGTATCTCTCCTCGACCTCTTAATTTTTTGATCAATGGGTCAAGTTTCATTTCATATACATACAATGATTTTCCACTGTTGTCATAACTGTCAATAACATTATGTGATTTGAAGTGTGCTATGGTTATATTGAAAGTGTTGTGAGCTATAACATGTTAAGTTGTGATTAGAGGGTGATTGAAATAAATCTATATCATGGTTATGTTTAAGATATATATAAACTGAATGCTCAGATTATTAAGGTTCCTTTTATGGCTGTACTATTATTTAAATGTCTTGTTAAAATCCATAAATGCACTTCAGTGTTCTCAAATTCCATAAATACATAAATACATAAGTTACTTCCCAAAGTCCATAAATACATAAATTACTTCCCAAAACCCCTCTCATTAATTTCCTTTTCCCATTTTAGTATTGTCTATATAATTAAACAATATGCATAAGAGAAAGGATACAGTTCGATGTAATCAACATAATGAAAGAACATAGTTAAAATATATGAAATAATTTGGGGATTATCCTAGTTGATTGGTATGATGATGAACACTTGCATACATAATAAGAAGTCAAATGTGGATAGTCCTCTATATGGAAATGTAACATGTATATATGGATTGCAAACTTGGGTGCAGATTGATTGGATATGATTAGTGTATGATGTATTTATGTTCCCATTTCATGCTTTCCCTTTTCATATCCCATTTGTGTTGCATGTTTGTGTCATGTCAAAGCTGGTTTAATCATTAAGAAAAATTGTGTTAGATGTATTATCTTACTGTTATTTTATACTTGTGCTAATTGGATTGTCATGGTTATAGATGAGCTTCTTCAACATGGGTAGTAATAGTGGAGGAAACATAGGAAGAAGAGGTTGAGGGCATAACACCTTTTGGTAGCCTGGGGGACATAAAAAACTAAGGTTCTTTATACATTTTGATGTTGACTCTCATGAGTTCCGACAGTGGATTCAAACTAGGCATTTGAACCTAGGTGGTCGGAAAGCCTTACCACAGCCCCAAGCAACTCCTATTGCTATATTGCAGCCTCACCCTGGTATTTTCAACATTCCTAAGTCTCATGTGTAGCCTCATATTGATGGATGGGGTAACTTACCTGCCAATCCTTCTTTTCTTGCCAATCAATAGCTTATGCCTCCCCCTCTTCTACCAGTTCATATTGTTGTTTCTAGTGCATATTTTCCTTTACCTCCAGTTCAACCAATATTACATGTTCACACAAATTCTACACATGAATATATGCCTCCTCCTCCTCCTCCTCCTCCTCCTCTTCCTCCTCCTCCTCCTCCTCCTCCTCCTCCTCCTCCTCTTCCTCCTCCTCCTCCTCCTCCAAGTGATTAGAAAAATACACCACATGACTCTCAAATTGACAAAGGCAAGCAACCTGCTACTTCTACCAGCATGGCCAAATCCTCTTCCTCTGTTCATTCAAATATTAAATCAGCAAGCGGTGGGAAAAGATGTTTACATGAAGTGCATCCTGAAATTTCCCAGCTGGAAGAAAAGAAGTCCCAATATGAGGACTTTATCAAGGAAAGACATGAGTTTTTCAGGAAAAAGTTTCCTGAATTATTTTAATTATGTTTGGACTGATTTTGACTATGACACTATTTGAGGATAGATGGAAGAACCATGATATTTTGTTTTGAAACTTTTAAATATCATGTTATTTTTATGAGAGATACAAGTAGAATAATGCCATGGTGTTTTTTTGCATGCTTATGATAGAATTATGATGCAATATATAATTGGATGAGAAACGTGTATTTCTACTAATATAATCAACAAAAGTACATATATGGAAACCTTCTGTATCAACAACTCATTGAAATTGAGAAACTAAGTCCCTCCTCCTGAGCATTCACCACTTCAATCCTCCACAAGACAAGTTCACAAGTTCTAGGATTAATTGGGTTTCTCCTTCACAGGATAGGGAGAGCTTGGGGGTTGAACATAAGGACAGTTCAAACTTAAAGGACTAAGGGATGTAGACTCAATGATGTAATATGAGGAAACATTTCACTAGAGTGTACTTGCTCTTAACTTTTTCTCCTCTTATCAAGGCTTGTATATGGCTCAATTTATATCCTTAAAAGGGAATTAAAGGGTCAAATCAGAGCATTTCCAACATATGAAATGCCAAGGATCATGGATCATGTGACTTGGCATGGAAAATTTGAAATATTTTTAATTTTGAGCACAAAACCCGATGTACACGGGTTGTAATGGAGCAACCTGTGTATACACATGTTGTATAAATATAGCCTGCGTATATGTACAAAAATTTGAATTTTTGACTTTTGACCAAGCAAAATGGGGAAACTGAGTCTGTAGAGGGAAAGGGTAGGCTACCAAAGAATGATGCATAGGGTGTGGCTAAAATTGCTATAAAAGATGCCCCCTAATGTTTGAGGTCATAGGAGAAATCACGATGGCCTAAATACATTACAATTATGAGAAGTGGAGTAGTGAGGACCCAATTGGAGGAACTAGTCACTCGTCAAAATACTACTATACATATTGAATTTGTACACATGGATGCCAATTTGAAGTACAATGTAGATCCATGTACGTATATAGAAGATAAATGTTCATGGACATGAATAGGAAATACAAAGTAGACATATGCCATAGGTGGTCATATGCACGAACAAAACACATTGGAGTCCAGTCTCAAAATCAATTGAAGATATTTGTATACAATGAAGTAAAATCTGATCTTCCATGATAATCAAAGTCATATAGGACTGGTGCAATCAAAGACAACAATAGGTATGAGTTGATGCTACTGTGATTACGAGGTCTTCTACACTAACTGTTGATGGTGCAAGTATGCATCGTGCGAATAGAGTAGTTGAAGTTGAACAGAATGAGACTTTGTTTGATTACCAGTCATTGAGGTATACCATTAACAAACTCGAGAAAACCCACCAATGATGAAAGTAGGTGTCAAGGAACTGAGTACATTCAACAAGTTTGAATAAATGTGTTGATGTTGAACAATTGAAGAATCCATCGAGAAGGATACATTAATGTATTCCCAAGTATCGATGACGAGAGAACCTTCCACCGATGATTGCAAGCCTCTAGTTAATATTATGACTCTAGATTTCGATTCCAGAATATATGAGCTTAAGTCGATGGAATGAGATCCGTTGAAAGGAGGGAATTAAGGTATCCCCCATCATCCAATGCGAGGTACAAGGCAACACTTGATGATTAGGAATAACTTGAACAAACAATATATGCATGAACCAATAACCATGTGTGTCTCTCACGTGCACTAGATGTAAGTAGTATGTGAAAGAGACCCTATGAGTAGCAACCAATAATGAAAATTACTGACAGAGGCGAGGAAACCACTAATAGGGTCTAATAAAATCCAAGGCACTTCACGAATCCCAATGTGTGAATAGATTTATTATCGTCGAACACAAGGGAAACTACACAGTCAACGACCAATGAAGAGATGCCATCTTCTTGTTACGAGGAAAATCACTCTATGGCAAGGGGTAAATCACATCAGATGGAAATGACTGCATAAATAAACTCTAATCCCAAGTATGCTATATAGATGAAAATGTTAATAAGACAAGATAAAGAGCATACCTTGTCTGAACGTGCGAAGAAGACCATCGTCGAGCAATCGACTCAAAGCTTTATACCTGCAACTTGTCCTCAACAACCAAGATACACAAACATATGGTGATAATATATATTTTTAGCACATATAATAACATAATCCATCAACATTCATAACAAATATG
This sequence comes from Picea sitchensis, assembly GCA_010110895.2. Taxonomy (NCBI): domain Eukaryota; kingdom Viridiplantae; phylum Streptophyta; class Pinopsida; order Pinales; family Pinaceae; genus Picea; species Picea sitchensis. The sequence goes on from SNQJ01S0010550.1 coordinate 112,373, forward strand.
CCTATGGAATAACAATTCAAATATTTGCAAGACATTAATTGGACGAGAAAAGAGTATTTCTATTAAAATATAAACAACAAAAGTGTATGAATGAAAAACTTTTGTGTCGGCACATCTCAGAACCAAGAAACTAAGTCCCTTCCAGTTGGGCCTCCACCACTTCAATCCTCCACCAAATGCAAGCTCATATAAGAGAGACAATGAGGTTCTCCATCAAAGAGGGAAGAGCTTGGAGGTTGAACAATGTGTTCAGACTTCAAAGGACAAAAGGATGCAAACTCAATATGAAGTGAATAATTTCTCCAGAATAACTTTGCTCTCAAAAGTTGAATTCTTCTCCTTCTTCCACGGTTTGGATAGGGCCCATTTATAGCCTTCAAATGGAACTAAAGGGCCGAGTCAAAACATTTCGAGTATATGGAAGGTCAAGGATCATGGATCTCGTGACGTGACATGGAAACCAGACACAATTTTTAATTTTTGGGCACAAAACCCAATGTACGTGGGTTGTAATGGTGCAACCTGCATATACACATGCTGTATAAATGATAGGTACGTATATGTGGAAAAATCTAATTTTTAGCTCTGGGAAGTACAAAAGGGGACTTCAAGTTTGCATAGGTAAATGGAAAATTCCTTCTAAGCAAGTTGCATGGGGTGGGGAAAATCTTGCTATAATAGATGCCCCTTAATGTGTGAGGTTAGAGGAGTATCTACAATGGACAAAATACATTATAATTCCCAAAAGTGGAGTAATGGAGATCCAACTGGAGGAACTAGTTGCTCATGAGAATATTACAATCCATAATGACTTTGTACACATGGCTGGCAATTTGAGTTACACTGTAGATCCATGTGGAAATATACCAAACAGTTGTTCAAGGCCATGAAAAGGAAATACAAAATAGATACATGCCATAGGCTGTCATAGTCACAAACAAGGCCTAATGAAAATCAGTCTCAAAATCAAACTGAAGATATCTATATACAATGGAGTACAATCTGATCTCCCATGATCACTAAAGTCATATAGGTACTGGTTCAATGAATGATAACAACGACTCAGGAAAGATGCTACTAAAAAGTGATGTCTTCAAATCTTCTACATGATCTGCCAAAGGTGCAAGTCTACATCATCTGAATAAAGGAGTTGAGGTCGAGCACAATGAGACTTCATTTGATTACCGATCATTGAGGTATACCATTAACAAACACAAGACAACCTACCGACAATGAAAGTAGGTATTAAGGCACCGAGTACATTCTTACAAGTGTGAATAAAGGTGTTGAGGTCGAAGACTTGAAGAATCCTTCGATCATGATACATTGATGTATTCCCAACTATCGATGGTGGGAGAAACTCCCACTAATGACTGCAAGCCTCTAAGTACTCATAGAACTCTAGGCCTCGTTCCAGAATAGATGGTTTGAATTCGATGGAAGGAGACCCGTTGAAAGGATAGCATTAAGACATCTCTCATCATTCAACACAAGGTACAAAGCAATAGCTTGATGATTTGGAGGAACTCAGATGAAGAACATGTTCATGAACCAACAACCCTGTCCATCTTTCGCATGCACCAGATGAAAGTAGTGCAGAAAAAAGACCCTCTGAATAGAAACCAATAAGGAAAAATTCTGACAAAGGCGAGGAAACCACCAATAAGGATAATGGCATCCAAGACACTGCACAAATCCCAATGTGTGAATAGATTGCTTTCCATCGAACATAAGGGAAAACCCCTAGTCAGTGACCAATGAGGAGATGTCAACTGCTGGGTTCAAGGTTACCTACCCATAATAAAAGTAGGACCAGAGTGCACTATAGGACTACAACTTCATGTAACTTTGAGACACACTGACGGTATGGTCGACATGAAAAATCAAGAGTTCTGAGAAATGGACGACATAGGATTATAGACTTCCTTTGAACAAGAGCATGAGACATATTGAGGAATATGGCAACATAGACTCAATGATGAAACTTTGTGAGGCAGGAGGCATCAATCAAAATCTCCATAGGAACTGGAATAGTAACCAGTCAAAGGAATAAACTCTAAGTAACAATCTCAACTTCCTAAGGTCATGCTAAACCCAAACTTTGGATGACAAGTGGACTCAAAATTTTTTTCTCTGTTCAAAGGCGACATGATTGCTGCGAACATGAGATAATATTCCTTTCTGGCTTGTGTTTTTTTGTTTTTTCATAGACAAATTAATGCTATGATACAGAGGAGGAAAAAGAGTGTTGCGAGTAAGAAACTGGTTCCAATAATGGAACATACCTATGCTCAATGCAAGGAGGTGCATGCAGAATGTGGGCACTCTGGGGATTGTTTCCTCTTAGGGTATAGGGTGTTAAGCTGCAAAAGATATAAACAAGGCTCTGCTTGTCTAGTAATGCAAATTGTTGAGGTAATGAGATTATAACGAGAAAGTGGGAACCGACAATAAGCTCAATACTGCAAATAGGATAATGGAATGCAATTACAACATAACTCCAAATAATGTCCTTTTTCGTAAATTTAGTCCCCTAGGCTCGAAAAATTATAGAACAATAGCCAGGAGAACTCTTCTAGCCAATGTTGACTAGAGAGTTCATTTTTTGAAATTAGTTTATTTGACTGAAAAAGGGTTAAACTTACACCAAATAGACGTCCTTTCAAATCCATTTAACGAGTGTGAAAGAGACAAGTTCACTCAACAATATTTTTGCTTTTTTATAGAGTCGGAAAAGAGCTTAACTAAGACTCGAGGATGTTGTTCTAAGAAACATATCATGGGGGAGGCCAGGGCTCCCATGCAGGAATTTTGTTGAAATTCAACAACTCATCGATAGCTGACACAAGCTTGGGAAAAATCAAAACTTTCCAAGCCGAGGAGGATAAAATACTTATAGAGGATACTTTATCTATAATATACCAAAGAAAGCCCCTTATCTGGAAGGGTGTAGAAGAAGGAAGGTGAGACTCTATAGGATCATCCCAATCAAAGGAAACCATCCTAGGACTTAGAGAGAGTGTACTCAGAGAGAGTGGAATTTTCCCTTATTTAGAAGGTACAAGACTAGAAATGCTAAGGACATGGTCGAAAGATGCATCAACCCCCAAAAGAAGAGTGGGATTGACCTAAGATTTCATAGACAATGTCACTTCCTTAGACTTGTCAATCTCCAAGAGAAGAGTGGAATTGGTCAAATATCGCATCGACATGACCACTTCCTCAACAGTTAGTTGAAAAGGATGTGAGACAATAAGGTCAAGAGACACAGTACCCCCAAAAACATGAGTGGTGTTGGTTGAAGATTTCATCAACATGACTGTTGGTTGAACATGATGCAAGACAACAAGGTCAAGAGACACATAACCCCCTAAAATAAGAGGGGTGTCAGCGGAAGATTGCATCGGCACGACCGTTGAACCAAAGAAGGACTAGAATGTTGGGAAACCAAGGACGACTCAGAACCCAAAGGACCCCTAGGCCAGGACCATGCTTCTTGTACCACAACAGTAGTAGGGCACAACCGAGTAAGGTGATCTCCTTTGCAAATCCTACAAAGGAACATGAGATTATGTGTTATACGTCTAGGCTTCTCAATCTTATGAATTCCCACAACATGACTTGCAGTGGTTGGTGACATGCTCCCAACATGACTTGCAGAGGCTAGTAACAAATCTCCAACATGACTTTCAGAGTTTGGTGATGAATGGCCAACATGACTAGTATAGGTTGGTAACGAACCTTCAACATGACTAGCATAGGTTGATGATGAACCCCTAACATGACTAACAAAGGTTGGTGATGAATCCATAACATAACTAGAATAGGTTGGTGATGTAATTCCAGCATGAGTCTCAGTGACTGGACTTATGGCGACGGTTGGTTGCAGCATTTGAGACCAAGGTTCCGAGAAAGACCAGTTTTGAGAAATTGCGGGCTGGAAAGGGTTCTGGTATACACCATGACCCTATTTGGTAGGATAGTATCCTCCTCCAAACTGATTCATAAAGGGTTGTAAGGGAATCATCATCGAGGAAGTTGCTTGTGAAGAGAAAGCGACATGATAGGGGTTACTCAGGTGAGGATATATGTTACCCCCAGACGAAGGAAATTTGTGAAGGGGGTTGCCCATACTATAAAACTGACTACCCCTGGATGAAACACTAGAGGACAGATGGAGGTTCGCCATGGGAAAAGCGTTCATAAGAACCAACATAGCGGAAGAAGGATAGATGGACGAGATGTAATAAGTAGAATGACCTCCCATTTGAGCACTTTCTCCTGGAAAAGTGAATCTAGGATTGGATCCATAAGAAGGAAGATTCCAACCTCCTACTGTAAGAGTTGGTTGAGGGATATGACTCCCACCAAATGAAAAAGGAGACTAAGGAGGCATCATGCCTCCAGACCCAAAATTAATATTCACATAAGGCGACAAGACAAAGGATGGAAAGTGCAAAGAGATGTCTGACATACCAAGAGAGAAATGATTAAAGGCCCAAGGTATTGGATGAGTATCATGATTCGACATACCACTCATAAATAAATAAGGATTCGTCCCCATGCAATGAGCAAAGACCATGGGTTGGGTAGTGCCAACTGAGGGAGTCATGGAGGCTCCACTAACCATAGCAATGAAAAATCATAATGCAATACAAAATCTTAAGACCAACTAATCATCAAAGAGGACACCAAAGTAAAGCAAAAAGGCCAATGAACAAAAACAGGATATAATGGCTGAAAAAAGGGCATCCCTTGCTAGAGTAGGCATGTATCACCCAAGAGGGGCCTACTACTCCCTTCAAAATATTGGAGGTATAAGAATCCATTAAAAGGGCCCTCATGGGATTAACAACGCAGTCGGTCAGATCCCCTCAGAGAGGTAATCCTCCATAAAGGTTGTGTGTTTTCCAACCCTTTTCTGACTCATGGTACCTACAGAATAAGCCCTGCAAGTAACCTATGTGGATACCTATATCAAGCAACTAAAGCCACCATGATATAACCAATGCGTAGGCGAACAATCGTAAGTCAGGTCCACCATATGGGCAGGGTAACAAATCTTGAAATATTGAAAACACTGCCTCTCACAAAGGTAAATATACTAGCAAGACCCCCATATACGAATAGATCCCCAGAAATATCTCTGACGCTAAGAAGGTATTAGAGGGATATCTCTGCAATCAACTTTGCGCAACCTCGTGCTTAACTCCGGTGTGAGCGGAGCCTCCTGACGTCACTAATTATACAATGGATTTCACCACTCCCTTAGTCAGACACATATGTTGAGTTTAATAGCCTTGGAAAATTTTACTCACAAAATCCTATTCCAAGGCCCGATATCCTATACTTGTTTGTGTACTCTGAAAAATGAAATCGTTTCTAATCAATTTTAATTAATAAACGTTACTTTTAATGGATTTTGTTTACTCAAAAGATGTGGTCGTGAAACTAATGATTTTATGAGTCACCATATAAAAGAAATGAATATGAACATAAAGCTAAGTCCTAAATTTCAATTCTCAAAAGATGATAAGCTTTTCAAAAATGCAACTTTCAATTCAACTCTGCAATTTCAAGAAGATGCAATATTTCCATACATGTATCAAGATCAATAATAAGAACCCAAAAAATCGAATTCCATAATGAAAAATTGTTTTTTTTTGTTTTTTGTTTTAATATAAAGGAATGAAAATGCAAGGACTGAATAAAAACTTGATATATAGACCCTATTGTAAGAAAAAAGAGACAAACCAAGTAGGATATCGAGAATCAAACACTCAACCCAAGATGCAAGGACAACCAATGAAAAAGATGATGAGAAAGAAAAACAACTCGAAAATTCAACCAAAGAAAGGTTTCCTATCACTCTGCAAGCTCTTAACAGTTATGACAGAGACCCAAGAAGACTCAACAACCATCAAAACTCACCCAACAAACACCAAACTAGGAAATCAAGAAAAAAAGGTTGATGTATGCAGCTATTTAAGAAAAAACCACGTATGTATATGCCCTATAGAATGACAGCTTGTGTATGTACGTGTCTGTCAAGGGAAAAACTGTGTATATGTATTAAAACACTTCGAGGTTAAGGATAAGGCTAAGAAACTCTGACTCAAAATTAAAATATTTTGTCAAGCAATCAGACGACAAGGAAACTGAAGCTAACAGAGAGCAATCTAAGGAGAGAAACACTCCAAACCCCGAAATAGAAGATTCAATCCCCATTGTGGTCACCAATTTTGTTAAGAGGAAAATCATTCTATGACAAGGGGTAAACCACAAAAGATGGAAATGACTACAGAAATCAACTCTAATCCCAAGTATGCTATATATATGAAAAGGCTAACAAGACAAGATAAAGAGCCTACCTCGTCTGGACGTTCGAAAAAGACCACTGTTGAGCACTAGACTCAAAGATTTATACTTGCAACTTGTCCTCAACAACCAAGATACACAAGCATATGGTGGTAATATATATTTTTATCACATATAATAGCATAATCCATCAACATTCATAACAAATATGCCCATGACATAACAATTCAAATATTTGCAATACATTAATTGGACGAGAAAAGAGTATTTCTATTAAAATATAAACAACAAAAGTGTATGAATGACAAAATTTCGTGTCGGCATGTATCGGTACTGATAAACTAAGTCCCTTCCAGCTAGGCCTCCACCACTTCAATCCTCCACCAAAGGAAAGCTCATATAAGAGAGACAACGAGGTTCTCCATCAAAGAGAGAAGAGCTTGGGGGTTGAACAATGTGTTCAGACTTCAAAGGACAAAGGGATGTAGTCTCAATATGAAGTGAATAATTTTTCCAGAATAACTTTTCTCTCAAAAGTTGAATTATTCTCCTTCTTCCATGTTTTTGATGTGGCCCATTTATATACTTCAAATGGAACTGAAGGGCTGAGTAAGAACGTTTCCAGCATATGGAAGGTCAAGGATCATGGATCTCGTGACGTGACATGGAAACCTGACACAATTTTAAATTTTTGGGCACAAAACTTGATGTACACGGGCTGTAATGGTGCAACCTGAGTATACACATGATGTATAACTGATAGGGCGCATATATGTGGAAAAATATGATTTTTAGCTCTAGGAAGTGCAAAAGGGGACTTCAAGTCTACATAGGGAAATGGAAAATGCCTTCTGAGCAAGTTGCATGGGGTGAGGAAAATCTTGCTATAGCACTGCTGGGTTCAAGGTCGACTACCAATGGTGAAAGTAGGACCATGGTGCAAGGTAGGACAAAAAATTCATGTGTTTCTGAGATGCACTTATAAAGGGATGGCCAAAAAGCAAAGTCAACAATTCTGAGGAATGACCGACACTTGTTTAGACTTCCTTTGAACAAGAGCATGAGACATATGGATAACTCAGACAACATAGACTCAAGAATGAACATTGAAAAATGTTTGTGATGAAGGAGGAATCGACAAACTCTCCATAGGGACTAGAAGAATAACCGGTCGAAGGACTAAGATCTCAGTAACAAGTTCATCTTCCTAAGCCCATACTAAACCCAAACCTTTGATGAATGGACTAAAAAAATTGTGCTTTGTTCAAAGATGACACGACTGCTGTCAATAGAAGATAATACACTTTTTCTCACCCTTATTTTTTTGTTTTTCATTTTTTTTGTTGTCTTTTTCATATTAATAAAGCCTAAAAAGGAGGTAAAAGAATGCTACGATACAAGAGAGGAAACGAGTGTCGCGAACAAGAAAACTAGTTCCGTGCAGTGGAACATACCTATGCTCGATGGAAGGGAACGCATGCAGGATATGGAAACTCAGGGGGATGTTTCCATTTAGGGTAAGGGGTGCCAAGTTGCAAAGGATATATGAAAGGCACTGCTTGGTGAATGTTGAGAAATGTTGGGGAAATGGGCTTATAACGAGAAAGCGTGAGATGACATTAGGCTCAATAATGCAAGAAGGATAACGCATTGCAATTACAAATCGACATTTGTGGGAGTCTCCTGGGTAATGGCTAGAAGAATAGATTGAGGAAAAATATGAGGTTTCAATGCAATGTCATAGAAGGACTATAAGGGACTCCCAAACCTATGGAGTAACTTCTGCATGGGAACCAAATGGAAAAAAAGGTTCTAACTAGGGCACCCATGTTTGGTAAGTCTCTACAACTTAATAACAAAACTTCTAGTAACAACGAGGAGGTTCTGTGTAGATAAAAAAAAATGGGTTTGTACCGAAGGCATATGAATCGTGGTCACAGGATGATGCAAAAATGCAAAGCGAGGTGAAAACCTATCCTATATGCCAATGAACATATATACCTGCTGGAGGCATAAATGGGCTAAGGAACGCTAAAAATCCGTTATAACCTAGAAAAATTGCTTCAAACCAAGTCTAACACTACATGAGTAGTCCATATGTTTTCAAAAATAGGAAATACGTGGAAAAATCTATACAAAGTGGGTAAAACATTTTCTATAAATAGTAAAAACAATGAGTTTTACTATGTCATTTTGAGTTTCTTACCTCTATTGTGATTTTGAGCTTATTTCACCTAGGATATTCCAGTGACGATTCCGGGAGCTATGGTCAACGAAATTGGAAATTGTCTGGACCAAGTAAGTACTCATTCCTTGCTCTTTCATTTCAATAGTTTAAATTTTTTATTTGGTGCATGCTTTTTAAGATTTTGAGGCTGCAAGATGGGAATCTCGGTGTATGTGGGATACATTTTATAGGGCCGTGTACACAACCCGATGTATGTGCACAAAGTGAATCCTGCCAGTGTATATCAATCCCTATACATGACTGCTTAAATCGTTTCCCACGTACAAGTTCGTGCATGAGTTTTTTTAATAAAAAATTACTCAAAATTATGAATTTCCTTTGCAGGATTGTGATTGAATGGAGAGAGAGGGAACACGAGGATGTCGATGTGACAATGGAAGGTGATATGAGGGCGCAAAAATCATTACAAATATGTGGGCTCTATAAATTTTGGGCTATAAATGGCATGAGGGCACAAGCGAAATTGCTTTAGACTCTAATAGATTACTGGGATTTGGAGGCCAAGGCCTTCAATCTCGATGGGAAACCGTTGAAAATTGAGGTGGACAACATCTATTTCAACATAGGCTTGTCTCGCTGAGGCGAGATGGTAAACATCAAGGCCTGAGGGGTTGGAGGTGGGATGACCATAGTCTAATACATCTCCACCTATTATGTCACATATACACATAAAGTAGGGAGCCAACTCCCTATTACGATCATTGAGAGTTTGAGTTTGAATATTATCATCCGGTGCTCACACAAATATATGTATTATCCTCATTACATCAGGCATCAAGGCCACTTATGTTTTATGCTGTGGAGTGCTTGAGACCCACAATTTATGATTGGAGCACTTCGCTATTGGCCAACATGAAGAGACGACTTACCGAATGCAAACTTAGAAGGATGATAAACTTTGGGTTTGCGTCTATCTTATGTAGCTTTTTCTTTGAGAGGATTCCATCCCTTAATCCCATAGTAGAAGTTCCTACACACAATCTACATGATCTATCCATGACCTGCCAGACCGAAGTGATGAGGCTGTTGGGAGGTGGTAGGGTGCCAACTCCCTATGATGACGAGTTTTTTCACTGGTGGCGACAACAAGTCATTTCCATCGATGAATATCCCTATGAGGGGATCGACTATCAAGGGGATCATAACATGCCATTACCACCAGGATCCACCTTTGGGGAGATTGGTATGAAATTTAATTTTTGTATATTTAATTTTTTGTGTTTTTTTGATTTAATAAATGAAAAACAAAAACACAATATTTTTGGTATGGCATCATATATTAATGTTTAAATATCTTATGTATATGTAGGTCCATGAAAACTGGATGGATACCCATGGNTAGAGGTTGATTCAATGGCCAACTAGGTTGTCTGATACGGGCCAAAGAACTGTGTGTCCTTAGAAGTGACTGACAAACAATTTCTTGTATGTCAGACCCTTGAGGGTTTGGTGTTACTGGCTCAACGGTAATCTATGGATTATCGTTTGAGGTAGTTGTTGTTTGAGAGGTAACATTGTTGTCAGAAGGACTTCTTGTTACTATAGGGGAGCGAGTGTGTGGGGGAGGAGTCGTACGACTTCCACGTGCCATCAATTGTATTCAGGCCCTCCTTCTAGCGCCATTTGTTGACAGGAAAAAATGGTCGTCCGTCAATTGGAAGAATGAGTCCGGTCTAGGGTTGTCTAAGTAACCCAAGCCGTTTGGTATAACTCGTTCTGACGGGTTTAATGGCTCGGTTAGCCAATCTAATAATCCTAAAAGAAACAAACAAAAGAAAGAAATAACTATCTAATTACTAAACACTATATATATATATATATATGTATATATGTTCTAATGTAACTGTAGTATATGTATTTAAGAAAAAGATAGATAACTCTTATTTATGGATATTATTCACAAGCTGCAAGTTTTAATCTAAAATTACGAAACTCAATGTGAAAATGAATACTTTGAAGAAGTAGATAAATAAAGCACATAAAATATTTTTTGATTTTTCCTTTATAAGTCTTAAGCTAATAAAATAAAATGCTATGAAATGGAAACGTATGGATAGTCAAAAGACAAACAGATGTTCGAATTTCAGTGATAAACAAATAACAAAAAAATGTAAATGAGCTAACCTATTAATGAGCTAATCCAAACATATGTAAATGAGCTAATCCAAACATATGTACGATTAGAGAACATCTAACCACCTTGTCCAGGAGGAAAACCTACAATGAACCTTAAATCTGTTCTGAATAAATGCAGAACAATTGTGTTGACAATTGAATTTTAATAACAGAAAGAATAATACCAATAGTTACTGTGATCTCATGATTGCAAGTAATCACATTAAGAAAAATTTGTTAGCAAATATCCTTACATTTAATCTTTCAACGAAAATTAAGGAGAAAACCTATAATTGAAGCTGAATAGATGATCACACGATTAATATCTGAAGCATTATGAACAACATCTATAAAGGAATTATCCCAAAACATAATAAATCATGAAGACTAAATCTATCAAAACCTATTATCATATCAGGATAAACAAAACTTAAATGAAGACACCATCCACAATAAGCTAAATCCAAAATGTGTATTGTTGTTCCATTAAAGTCTGTAAATCAAACATCCATCTTCTACCCCAGGAGAGGATGGTTTCACTACAAAAATCTATAGTGTTTAAAGAGTTTAGGAAAACTGAACATCCTATATTCTAAGATAGAATCAAATCCCAGGATGATTTATTAATTACAAAAATAGAGGGTAATTAAAACCACTCAATATCAAATTGTATCTCTTTAGGATTAAAAAAAGTTTTTTTTTCTGTTTACAAAATGAGACAAAGAAATGGATAATGACCCTTGAAATTCTCCATATCATTATGTCTCCACAATCTACCCGATATCATGAAAGAAAAAACAAAAATAAAGAAATTTAAATATTCATTTAACCAACATTTTCCAATATTTTGAATGAGAACAGACTGGCTACAGAATCTACTGATTCTGTAGCTAGTCTTATTTTAAATAGCAGAAAACCGATTTGAACTATATTAATTAAGAAAAAATCAACAAAATCACACAAATCTTTTACCTTTCAACTGAATGCTAAATTTGGCTCACAAAACCTTAGAATTAATCATTTCTTTGACACACTCAACATTTTTTATTATTACATTTCCAGTTCTCTTCAAACATTTTCCTTGCCTGTGCGCACTAACCTTGACTATGTGGTTTTCATTTGTTAA
>SNQJ01S0010551.1:23616-36143 GCA_010110895.2 Picea sitchensis
AAGGGTTTCCCAGGATACTTCTTGTGTTCTTGTGCATGGTGCTTCTTCTTGTGATCTTGATTGCTGCAACATTTATGGTTATGGTTAAATGCTAAAAATGGAATGAACTTCATGCTTAACCAAGCTTATTGAAAAATCAACACTTAGTGCTCACTAGACCTATTTGCCAAAGATGAGGAGTAAACATTGCACTCATATATGCCATCGACCTCTGTGTATGTGTCTCTACTACCATCAAAGGTGGAAGGGAAGAAACTCGTGATAAAGGACTCTTGTGATGTACTAGAAGAATAGTTAATCCACAGTGTGTGTTGTCATCTCAGGGAAGCGGGCTATCGCTGTTGTTTGGTAGTGAAGGATCGCTTATTGAAAGGGCTATCCCTATCTTGGGATTTGGAACAATTAACCTCTTGATTAACTTGCTTAATAATGTGAGAAATGATAAATATTTGATATATGTAAAAGATGAATGAATAAGATGTTGAATTACAATGAGGGGCCTATTATCGCACAGTTTGTATTTATGGTAATAGGTCAGAAGATAAAGGGATAAACTGGCGTAACAGGAACCAATCCCACCCAATGTCATCTCAATGGGATGGTTCTTTCTATTCTGGGTGGTAAGGCCCAAGGGAGACGTCCTTGGTGACCTGGAGCTTTGAGAAGGTGAATGATGATAAGGCAAAAGTGTAAATCCCCCCACACAAGTCACCACCGAGCAGAAGATCCGGCTAAACAACGAATAATAAGAAGTAACCAAAGAAGAAGAAAAGCATCTGTCCGAGACAAAGCAACAAGAAACTTATACATGCAAATCTTGGTTAGTACTTCATATATCAAAGATCATCTGCTAATTCAACATATAAGCAATTATAACAATAAATATTGACGAAGTCAATGTTTGTCGATATATCAATGAAATAATATCACTCCAATAAATACCAAAATGATGTATCAATCAATATATCCAATCAATCCTTCATTCAATAAATGATTTAAACACCATTCAATTGCTTATAAGGCAAAATGTTGCTGCACAATCATGATAATAGCCAATGATGACGACAACAATAGGACTAGGGTTTCAAGTCAAAAAAAGTATTTTGAGAGTGTTTAGGATCAAATCACTTCAATGATGGAGGCTTAGATCAGTGCCTTAGGGTTTAATGGAGTCAATAAGAAGGACACAAGAGTTGAAGGAGGGTGACTAAAGACTAGAGGGAAGGGTTTTAAAGTGCTGCAATAGCAGGGCTTCAGAAACGAAATCCTAGGGGAGAGAGGCTCACTTCGGTGTTGCTAAAGCAAGGCCTCGTGCTCTCTCCTCCTTCTTTAGATCAAATTGGCAAAACGGCTAGCTGAAGATAAAGCAAAGACAACCAAAGCATGAGGGTTTGAAGAGGCAAGGTGTTGCTACAACAAGGCCTTTTCAGCAAACCCTAGTGTGGTACGACCCTGGTGTAGAAGAACTAGGCCAAGGACATCTCACTCTCTTTGGCTTCTGAATAGTACGACTAGCTCAGGGAGAAGAAGAAGTGAGAGTGTAGCTATGGCTAGGCTCTCTCTTCCTTCTTCAATGGCTGAAAATTTCTCTATCAAGGGACATGAGACAAGGACCAATTAAATGTGCTTGTCACCTAGGGTTTTGATTCAACAAATTTGTAAGTAATGTGCAAGAAATTTAGACTACAACCATTCAATAAGAAGTTTTGCAGAAAAACACTTACAATTCATGAAGAAATAACCATGCAAACCCTAGTTGTAAAACCTTCCTTCAAGAGAAACACTAGAAATGCCAAAAAAGTCTTCCTTCAACAAGTGCGCCTCTCTTAAATCAGCCAAAAACACCAATAGGGCGCTAAAATCAGACCTCACTAATGAGTGAGTGATAATTTATGATAAAATGAGAGTAAAAACCCTCAATATATAGTGTATTAATGACCTAATTTAACTTTTTAGGTCATAAAAAGGCCGACAAGGCCAAAATACCAAAATAATATTGTTTTACATTAAATGTTCATTTTAAAACCCTAATTGAGCAAAAAGTGAGACGTCNAGAACCTCTTCTGATACAAGACCAAGCCGATGGTGATGGATGTTGTTGTTGCTGACAAGACAAAGTTGATGGAAGAAGGAAGGATGGGCCCTCCAGGGCCATGCTCAGGTCAATCCTGCTCTCGGTACTCCATGTCTAGGACCTGTTGGCCTCGAGACATGATCTCCTAGTTATCCCTAAAAATCGGTGATAACAAGGCCTCATATAAATACTCCTAAGTGGGTGCCTTTTCATTAAAAGTCGCGTCTTTTAATTAACATGTGACTTATATAATATTCCTTCCATTATTATTTATTTTGGATTTCATTGTTTATTTATTTATTAATCATTATTACTTAGCTAGGCTTATATATGTAACTTTGCAATCCTAGATGAATTTATCTTCCATTGCAGAGTTTCATCTTGATTTTGGATTTGTTTGCGAATATTTGCGAGCCTTGTTCATGGTGGGAGTATGGGATTTGTGAGTACTTTTAGTGGAAGATTTTGGTTTCCAAAACCATATAACTTGTAGTTCTTCTTATGCCATTTGAGTTCCATACATTGTTCTTGGATTTTCATGGTGTAGGTTTCTAATGCATCAACCATTTTGCTCCTAACACCATGTCCATTCTACTAAGTGGTACAACGTAATATCTAGTTTTTAAGTTCTAGGTTTTGTATTTGTATAAAAACCTTATGGCGTCGTCCGAATCCTTTGACTTGTTGGCCATCAATAGTTGTAACCATGAGATTCCTCNTAACACCATGTCCATTCTACTAAGTGGTACAACGTAATATCTAGTTTTTAAGTTCTAGGTTTTGTATTTGTATAAAAACCTTATGGCGTCGTCCGAATCCTTTGACTTGTTGGCCATCAATAGTTGTAACCATGAGATTCCTCACAAGGTATACAAAGTGATTTAATTGTCTTGGGAGATTAATATTCACGAAATTGTGTGTACTTCCAGAATCTACAAAGGTTGTGATATTTTTACCTTTTTTGCGTCCCTTGAATTTTAGGGTCCTCGGTTCCACTTTCCTCTAATTGCTACAAGCGATATCATGGGTTTTTCATCCTGACTGCCACAAATAGTACTGTTGTTTCTCATAATATAGTATGGTTATATATTTTGGATTAGATGTTCTGTTGATACTCCGTTGACTCACGTAGCTAGTGTTTCCCAGTCACATGTAAATTTGTCCACATTTCCCTTTTGTTGTAGTCTGGTGAGTTCTATAGAAAAGTCCTCATCTTTGATACCCTTGAATCTTTTAAAGAAATCATCTTTGAATGTATTCCAACTAATAAAAAAGGATGTCTTTTTCCACCATATGCACCAATTGTATGCATCGCCTTCTAGTTGCATAAAATCATACTTAATTTTTTTGTTGTCGCTATTGATGCTGTAGATTTCAAAATATTCTTCTACCTTGTTAAACCATGCCATGCCTTGTTTTAGCTTAGGAGTTGCTACTGAAGGTGTCAGATTCTTTTTCAGCTTCATATCTATATGATTTTTGGGTGTTGGATTTGTGTCTAGGTGATCACTTGTCTCCATAATATTTACATTCTCTCTCTTTTCGTCGTGAATAAGTCTTGTAGAATCTTTGTAACGATAGGAGTGATTGGATGCACATGTATGGCCTGGAGTCCACTTCTTACCGCATCTACGACAATTGTTTTCTTTCCTTTCTACTTCGTTTTAGGAGTTGCTATTGTAGGTGTCAGATTCATTTTCAGCTTCATATCTATATGATTTTTGGGTGTTGCATGTGTGTCTAGGTGACCACTTGTCACCATAGTATCTACATTCGCTCTCTTTTCGTTGTGAATAACTCTTGTCAAATCTTTGTAATGATAATAGTGATTGGATGCACATCTATGGCTTGGAGCCCACTTCTTATTACATCTACGACAATTGTTTTCAGTTTCCTTTTTATTTCCTCCTAGGAGTCACTACTGGAGGTGTCAAATTCTTTTTGAGCTTCATATCTATATGATTTTTGGGTGTTGTATTTGTGTCCAGGTGACCACTTGTCTCCATAGTATCTACATCTGCTCTCTTTTTGTCGTGAATAAATCTTGTCAAATCTTTGTAATGATGATCTCTCAAACTTTTTTCCTGCATCTTTTTCCTTGTGTATAGTATGGTTATATATTATTGGATTAGACGTTCTGTTGATACTCCGTTAACTCGCGTAGCTAGTGTTTCCCAGTCACATGTAAATTTGCCCACATTTCCCTTTTGTTGTAGTCTAGTGAGTTCTATAGAAAAGTCTTCATCTTTGATACCCTTGAATCTTTTAAAGAAATCATCTTTGAATGTATTCCAACTAATAAAAAAGGATGTCTTTTTCCACCATATGCACCAATTGTATGCATCGCCTTCTAGTTGCATAAAATCATACTTAATTTTTTTGTCGTCGCTATTGATGCTATATATTTCAAAATATTCTTCTACCTTGTTAAACCATGCCACGCCTTGTTTCTCATTTTTGTCAAACTTTGATAATTTCAATTTTGCTATCATTGGTCACACAAAAACTGGTTTACTCGTATATGATGGAAATTGGTTGGGGATTGCTAAACCTTTAGGGGGCATGTTTGGTTGTGGGATTGTCACACTTAAATTGTTGATGAATGCAACTATGTGAGACATTCTCCAGCGTCCAAACCTGTGAGGTGTGGATCATTGTAGCTATGTGAGTCTTTTTCTCAGCTTACAAACCTGAGAGAAAACCCCTAAGAAGGGTACGTGGTTCCTGCCTGAGACAGAGCTAGGAACGTAGAGATGACCTCCTCCATTCAGAGAGTGAGAAGAACTCCAGATGATTATCCAGTGGGAAAGGCGATCTGATGAGTTGGACGTGCCTGTGGCTGAGCACAAGGTGAATGTGTGAAATCCCAGACTGCCGGGTGCATCGTAATGAGAACAAAAATGAAGATGATGTGTTGGCCTCCTTTGAGCAGCAGAGTTGACGAGAAAACTCTAGATGATTCTCTTGTGTGAGGCAGTGGGAAAGAAGATCTATAGCGTGGACGTCCCTGTGGATGAGCACAGGTGAACGTGTGTAGATCTGGTTCTTCTGTGTAATGCAGTGAACCAGAGCTATGACATCCCTATGGATGTGCCCCTAGTGGATGAGCACTAGTGGGTGTATCAGATCCTTTGCTATATGTTGTTCAAGAGTCAGACTTGCCTGTAACCCTAATTGTTATGTAAAGGGTACAGGTCGGCCCCACCTTAATGTGATTAATAATAAATGTAAAAGAATTAATATGGTTAATATTAATTATAATAATAATAATAATAATAATTATAATATGACTTAGTGAGGTCGGCCCTATTGAGCCAATAGACACTTCGGTTAATAGGATAAGTCTAATATAAGTAAAGGGAAATTCCCCATTGTGGAATATTATCATTCTTGTGAGTTTGGAAATTTCAGCAAGTACACTTCTTTGGAAAAAGGTGCGCACCTCTCTTGGGCACTAGAGTTCTAGGGTTTGAAGCACCCTCTTGTGTGCTATCTTGGAGTTGAAGGTCTTTCTCTTGAAGAATATAGCAAAGAATTTGGCTGGGTTTTCTTCCCTTGTTGAGAAGGGTTTCCTACGATACATTTTGTGTTCTTGTGCATGGTGCTTCTTCTTGTGATCTTGATTGCTGCAACATTTATGGTTATGGTTAAATGAGGTGCCTTGTATAAATACTCCTAAGTGGGTGCCTTTTCATTAAAAGTCATGTATTTTAATTAACATGTGACCGATATAATATTCCTTTCATTATTTTTAATTTTGGATTTCTATGTTTATTTATTTGTTATTCATTGTTACCTAGCTAGAGTTATGTATGTAACAGGATCTAAGTCGGCTACTCTGCAAGGGTCTTGTTGGAGGAGTGTAGGAGACTCCTTGGCATCTCATAGGTCTGGACTAGAATGGTGTTGTTGGCTATTGGACCCTTGGTGTCCCTAGCTGCTGGTAGCATTGGAAAAATGATGTAATTGTCTGAGTGGTGTTCGATTGGGGGGTTGGCCTAAACATAGAATATTAGAAACCCAAAGCCTCCCTCATAAATAAAGTAAAACATCCTTGGTTCGCGTATCGATGTTTGGCCTTGATCCAAAACTTATGTGAGCCCACTTGAAAGAGGATGTAATTGTGCGAGTGGTGTTTGGGTTGGGGGTTGCCCTGAACATGGAAGAACAGAGACCTGACCCTACAGTGGCCCTTTTGCAACTCTCTATAATGGTCAGGTTTTTGGGCTTGGATGATGCTTATTTTCTATGGTTGTCTTGTATTTTATGATAATCCTTGGTTCAACATATTTGCTACAACCTTTACTTGTATTTCATTGTCTATTTTTACAGGTTTTGTTGATTTTTTAGTGTATAATTGACACATTAGAACCTGCTAAACCTGTTGATTATTGAATTTCCAGTTTCCATTACACAAATATTTCTGAAGTAACATGTTGTAAAGATTAGGACAAAGAGAGAGTAGTTAATAGATTGGAACATGAAACAAGCCGCCATCACCAGATTGATCAGGTATTATAATTTGTGTTACCTCCAACTCTTATGTTAGGTAGGGGTTGGAATAGTATAGTTGTTCACATATTATGGTGAAGCAATGGAAAGAAAATAAATGGCAGGTAAAGAAGAAAGCCATTAAGAAACGAATGACGAGGTTGAGTAAAGCAGTGGAGAGAAAATGAATGACAAGTAAAGAAGAAAAGCATTAAGGAACAAATGTGGTAGTAGGCTATAGAGGTTTGAGTTTCCAAGCTGGGAATCATGCCCTTTAATGTGGCATTGGTGTCTTGAGTGGTTGCAGTGTAAGATTATGTTTTAGCAGTATAAGGATCTTTCCTTTGTTGGTAAACTCACAGTGGTGAGCAGAATCCTTCAAACTTCTCACATTTACTATGTGTTTGTTGGCTTCCCACCATAGTCTAGTTTCATTGGTGGGCTAAGTATTGTGGGGCTTGGGGTCTCCCTATGGTGCCTTGGGATGTCTACATTATGCCCAAGGATGAGGGAGGCCTTGGTTTGATCAATGTTGCGACACATGGGAGCATTTTGGCAGTCGAGTGGGTGGTTAGGTGTTTGGTGGGTACCTCACCTTGGCAAGTTATGTTGCAACACCGATTACTTTCAGCTCAGCAAGTTGCCAAAATCAGGGGTTTGTTTGGAATCTGGATTATGTGATATCTTATTTTCACCACATAATTTATAGATTGCAGGCTCTTTTATTTTCAAGAGAATTTGGGCAACATGGAGGAAGGTGATAGGTTTGGTGCATTGGAAAATGGGTGGGGCTTGGCTAGATTGATTTGGAGTTGGAAGCTGGAAGACACCAGTATCTCTGATCTTCCATGCTTTAAGGAAAGGAGGCTAAGTAGGAAGATCTTTTTTTGGAGGGATTTGTGGGATGCCAATTCTTGCACTTGGAAGGATTGGTGCTCGGTGGCTCGAGAATTTGCATTGTCTTTTGTGGATCGGCCCACTTTTTTGGAAATCGTGGGATTCATCCCATAGGAAGGTTTGTTCGAGAAGAACATTGATATGGTAGGGGCCTTCTGGCACAATTCGGAGTGGAGTTTTGGACAGCCTTTGACTTAGTATAATTCCTGTAAAAAATTACTCCATTTTGCATCAGAGGCATCTGCTAGGCCTACTTTTGAATGCTTGGTGGGCTTCTTCAGATGCTGAGACCCAATGGATTCAGTGATTGCATAGTTTGTGGTCTGTGAGTATTTCCTATAAGCTACATGTGTTTGCTTGGTTGGTGATTTATTGGGGTCTCATTTTCAAGGCTCTGTTGGCCAAGAGTAGCCATCCTGATGGTCTCTGCCTTTCCTGTTCTTGGGCAGAAACTGTGAAAAATGAAACACGTTTTTGGTATTGCTCTTTTGCGAGGTCTTGTTGGGATCAGATTCGGTTGCACCTATCAAGTATTCTTCAGGGGCATATACATTGAAGGGCAGTGCTGTTGGGGGATTCCAGATCTGTGATCCAGGATTCTTTGTCAGGTATCTGGCATTGCTTGGATTGCAGCATTATTTGTTCTTTGCAAACTCTGCAAATATGTGTTCAATAATGAGCTGAGTCCTTTGACTGCTTTTTGTTAATTATGGAGAGATTAGGTACGTATTCAGCTGATGGCAAAAAGGTCATTATTGATTAAGGATGCCAAATGGTTGGATTCTGCTGCTTATTCTCATTTCATAGCTGTTTTTGCCTCTTTAAGGAACAGGATGTAAATATCATTGTATATACCCTTCACTTTTCTTTCTTGCTGCTGATGTAATGATTTTCTCTATATATAAGAAGTATTTTTTACAAAAATAATAATCATCACGCTTATTGCTAGGGGAACTTTGGTGAGCAGAAGAGGTTGTTTAATCAAATTTTTTTATAGGATAGGGTTGTGAAATTATGGTTTGGTGATAAATGTTGTTTCTGATCCCTGATTTGGATCCATTTAGTCCTCTTGAAACTACATTAATGGAGACTGACCAATG
Organism: Picea sitchensis; assembly: GCA_010110895.2. Taxonomy (NCBI): domain Eukaryota; kingdom Viridiplantae; phylum Streptophyta; class Pinopsida; order Pinales; family Pinaceae; genus Picea; species Picea sitchensis. Next base: position 32,179 of record SNQJ01S0010551.1, read on the forward strand.
GGACAAGATATCCTGTACCAAAATCTATAATTAAGTTAATTTGATTGTTAGATTCTTCTTTGATGAATGCAATTTGATTGTTAGATTCTTCTTTGATGAATACCATTTTAAATATTCAATTAATAATTATTATTTTCTAATGGAGCTAACATATTCAGAAAAGTTACTGGAAATAGAGCTAACAGATTCTCAAAATTTACTGGAGCTAACAGAGTTCTTGCTTAATATCATTCAAATAGATATAACGTTGTTCCTTCTTGGTTTTATCCTATGATGGAATGGTTCCTTTAAGAACTTCAACAAGCTTATCCTTTGTACATGTTGGGCAATCTTTTGTGCTTAGGTTCATTTGGAGATCCCCGATTACAATCATGTTCCTAAGCTTATCAGAGAAGTCATGTACAATGTATTAAGGTAATGGAGACATACTATGAGAAATAACGTGTTAAGCAACACAATTATCATAATTGTAAATGTTTATACACAACACTTGTTTGTGGGTTGACCTTCAGAAGATGGAATCTTTGTACTTCAGCTATTCAAGTAAGAAAGTACATTTGATTTTAACTTTGAAGAAAGTTGATAATTATTTTTAAATTTTAGAAAAATATATTTTTGAAAATGTTGATACTTTATTTTAGAATTTAGAAAAAAGGGGGTGGTAGGGGGCAGAAAATAATTTGGGAACTTACTAATAGTACAATTTCCTGAAGGACATCCTTCAGACAATACACTGATTGCAGAATTGCCAGATACTGTAATGCAATTGTAGCAAAAGGGAATTCTAATATATGAAGCATGCAAATACATCAGGAACCTTAGATATGGTATATATATACTATATTGCAGTCAAGTACAAGTTATCTATGCAACTGTTAATACTAAATAATTATTTATTTTTTATATTATGTACAAGGTCGACTTAATTCTTGATATGTATGCATTTTGAGTAGTTAGTTAGCTATCCATTTTCAGGGGTATATTACGTTATCGCATGCCTAACTTGCCATTTATGGACATGTCATATTTCTTGTGGACAAGCTTGGACATCTCTAGAAAATAAAATTATGCCTATAATCACATACCTAAGTTGCCATGTATGGACATGTCACATTTCTTTTGGACAAGTTTGGATATCTCTATAAAAGGAAATTGTGCCTCAACATTCCTTTGGACAAATTTGGACTGCTCTAGAAAAGCCTCAAGTACATTGTTAAATCTTCTATTGGATTTTTTTTTTGAAATGCTCATTATTCAGTAAGTGTCGAGATTTGGTCTTCCTGGTCTTCAAGCCCTGGTAAGATCTGTAGATACTCCAAATATGAGGTTATTGTGGAATCTATACAATTGTTTAACAGAATGCCCAGTTACCCGCAGAAGCAGGTTGTGTTGGCAGTGATGATTGAATCTTCCATTTATGTCCAATTGGAGAAGAAAAACCACCACCTCTCTATTTTTCTGTTAAAATGATTGTATTTTTGCTCATTAAACATGCACCTGTAGAAGTTTCCCATCGACTGCATGTTTTGTATTTAGTTCTTAACTAGGATCTGAAATTGAAATTCATTTTTTTTTCTTGGGATGGAAATGAGAGGATCAAGAATCAATCCATACCCTAATCACATCAAGCAACACAGGGACCTTAATTTGGTAAAGGGGTGATCCTGAGTGGACTTGATTCTTCTGTTTGAATGAGATTCCATGAAAAGAACATGCATTTGCTAAGTTGCTCTCATAAAGCTTTGATAACTGTTGAATCTAATTTTTGATATCAAAGTGAAGCTGATTTCCAATAGAAGAATATCTGCGAGGTTTCCCGAACAATTCCTTTGATTCCTATACAATTAGTGGCCAATTTAGGATGTAGTGCCATCAAGTGGATTCTTGTTGCTACATCATAATTCCTATACAATTAATGGCCAATTTAGGATGTAGTGCCATCAAGTGGATTCTTGTTGCTACATCATAGGGAAACAAAGCAGAAGTTATGAGTTCCTTGACATGCCAAACAGTAAGCATTCTGTTAAACCTATGTCCTATCCTCATATTACAGGCTTTTATATTTATGAGCACACCCTATAATAATTTTCTTCGAATAATGGAATTTGGACGGACTTCCCCCTTATGCTAGCAATTGCAGGATTTTGTGTTTATAATTGGGCCCTATGATAATTTTCTTGGAGTGATGGAATTTGGAAAGACTTCCCGCTTATGCTAGCAATTGAGACTTAATTATGGATTAAGGACCTTCGCCATCATTAAGTCCCTTGTTTTTTTGCATATGCCGCATTGTTGCCCTAGGCTTCATGGTCTAGAAGAGGAATGCACAGAAGGGGATTCCTTTACCTTATCTTGAATGCACCTTTTCTGTTAATATATTGCTTCTCTATAGAGTCTCCACATCATATAATACCTGTTTGTTACCTGGTGATGGGTATCTGAGCATGGATAGATATTAGCTTCTTTTCCCATTCCCCCTTGCACGTGCTCTTCTGATTTGTAATCTTCTATCATACAGAAGAGTGTGAGAGATCGAAACTTTTTTTTTTCAATTTGCAAAATGAATTTTTCTCCTTCACTTTGCCCTCCCGTGTTCCATTTTATCTGTTTTTCAACAATAAAAATTTCTGTTTTCTGTAACCAGTTTTTGGATCAAATATATTTTACACCATTCCTAAGTTTATAAGGAATCTTGTTTCATTATCTTAGATTATGAGCATGCAGAACTAATTGTGGCCTGTCAAATTTTATATGCCCTAATTTGAAATTTGTAAGGATTCAACTATGCTAACTTAAAACTAATCGACCAAATTGCAAAGAAAAGTTTCAGCAGAACTTATTCCCACATGAAATAGTGCTAGTATATTTTATTTAATCAAAGTGAAGTTGAACATAAGTTGCTTTCTGAAACTTATTAGGCAGTGCATTTTCATAATGAAAAGTTGTCTTGTCCTTGTAATAAAGGTCCGAATCAGGATATGGGAAAGTGTAATAAAGGCATGAAATGTATGCATTTCAAAACTCAGTCGTCCATGGATGTCTAATTTGTGAAGGCCATTCATGTTTAATTGTTGTAATCGTCTGACAAATACTTTCTGTGTTGCTCTCAGACCCGGATACTGAAAGAGGATCTTTGTAGTCATGCATGGGAGTTTCGCTTTAAGACTGTAAGTTTACTAAAGACTGCCTTATGCTTGTTGCATCAGATCCTTTGTTACATGGCTGGGCCCAACTGTAAGGCTTCTATGGAAATTGTCTACTCTTTATGTTGTCATAATGAAACTAATAGTGCTGCTTTTCCCTTGCAGTCAGCTCCATTGTATTGGCTTAATTTGGATCCCTCATGGAGAGGCACCGGGCCTCCAATGCGGAGATATTTCCATCCTGATGGATCACAGACTGCAGACCCCACAGATAGAGTTTGGGGAGGGCATGAATGCACCTACTCTATTGTCACGAGTTCCATTGACAACGACGATCGAAAGATCAGGGAGCACTATGTGAGAATCCAACGTTGGCCCGGGATGTCTGTTTCGAGGAAGCAGGACTGGGGTTGGGAGCTGGATAACCATGTGTATTGCTATTCCAGTATACCTGATGCTGATAAAGAAGGTGGAACTGGCCCTCTTTTCTATGAGGAAGAGATACTGAGATGAAGTTCAAACTTTTGTTAAGGATTGCTTATAATAGTGGCTCCATGGTATTTTAACTAATGTTTCAGTTAGTCTATGATGGAAATGGATTTCATTATCACCAAATACTGCAAGACAGGAGCATAAATTGTGGCTTTCATTATCAAAAAAAACTGCAAGAGCAGCAAGACTGGATCATAAATCGTTTGACATATTTTAGTGCTTTTTAAGTAGTTTGTGATGGAAATGGCTTATATTATTTGCCAAAAATAGCAAGACTGAATCATAAACTTCAATATATTAAAATGATGTTTGCTTAGTACTTATTTTTTT
>SNQJ01S0010551.1:37158-50171 GCA_010110895.2 Picea sitchensis
CATAATTAATTAGGAAATTTTTAGTCTTTATAATCTCTAAAGAGAGAAAAAGGAACCAAACGTAGAATAATTAATTAGGAAATTTTTAGTCTTCTAAAGAGAGAAAAAGGAACCAAACGTAGAGGAGAAAAGGGCTTGATTGCACTTGAATCCTAATACAAGATCCTCTATTTGTTTTAGTATGGTCATGTTGCACGCTATTAAGAATAAGGCCTAATCTTGAATATTATGATTAAGGACATTTTGAACTATAAATTGTTAGGAGGAATAAACAGTACTTAAAACCCCTTGTTAAAAAAATTGATGAACTATAGATTAAATAAAATAAATTGGCAAGTGCATGTTGAGAGAATTTTAATCATATAATGTTGCTGCAAACGGGGCCATATTTCATGAACAACTTGACCAAGTTTGTTTCATGGCTTTCATAATTCTTTGATTTGCTTGAATTGGCTTGAAGATGCAGAAGAGGCAAGTGCCTGGTGTATCCAAGCAATATTCTAGTTGTTGATGCAAGTGTGCCACATCCAACTTGATGTTTTGCACTTGCCAAATCATTTGCATATACAAGTTCACACAAATTAGTGAACTGCCATACTAGAAAAGAGAATCAACTTATTAAACATAACATCATTTAGTGTTTTTCCATAGGAAAATCACTTCAATTTTGATTTGTTGCCAAGTTGTGCAAAATTCAATAGGCCAAAGGACATTATCTTCTAAAAGAGTGGCTTACCAAGAAATAGAGATGAAGAGAAGTTGGCCATAGAATTTGGTTCCCTAGTCTTAGTTCATTGAATATGAACAATATTAAAAGAGACACTCGATTAATTTAGATCCCCAATAGTAGAGACACTTAGGTTGAGTGTGGATCAACTTGTTACCAAAGGTAAAACCCTTGGGATGAGTGACCAACCAAAAAAGGTTTTTTCAGGTTTGAAGAAAGGCCTCTAGATGTTGCATAGCTGTAAGAGCTAGGTTATTCGTTTAGATTTGAGCATTCAAATTTTATTCAATTGACCATCTAAGATATGCTTACAACATAACTATTCATTGATTTGTATTTCTTAGAAGTGTTAGCGTGGCTATATTTTCAGGGCTTTCCCTAGGTTTCCAAAGATTGCAATCCTAACTTAATTGATTTGCAAAATGTAGTAGATATTCCATTAAAACAGTTCGTCACAATAGATCTTACAACATTATGCAAACCACTGCCATGCAATGTTTTACTTAAGATTTAAATCAACTATTACTAATTTAGCACATAAAATAAGCTGAAACAAATACCACATCATCACAAGATGTACCTTGGAAAACCAAATACGGGAAAACCCAACTAGAAGGTGAGGACTACACCTTGTTCTTTTCTTTTTAGTTATGAAATGAAAATACAAAGAAAGGTGAACCCACTATGTCGCTGCCATGGATACTAGGCTTGAATGCCTTCTATAGGGTCTTCTACTTCATTTGTTTTGCTCCAATATCTCACTTCCTTGCTTTGTTCAACCATGAAATAATAATCAATACAATAATATTTAATATGCCTTCATCGTTGCTTAGGGATAACATTATGATTTTGAACCCTCTAGAGTTTTCTTGAAAAACCACACATGACAAGCTCCACATGTGTGAGTAATGGGTGTTGATGTGGCATCCACTTAGTAACATGGTGGTCAAAATGATGAGTCAACTTGTGAGAGACAAATTAACCAATTATTAGGGTTAATTGCATGGGAATTGAGGAAATTATGTGATCCAAAAATCCTTAGATGTCAATTTAACTCATAATAATACATTAACAAACAACTTGATTCAGGGATTATGACCGTTACTGACTATTTGCATCTATCATGTGAATCCACTTAATTAAAACTTCATTAATTTGCACAATTAACTTGCATGATTAAAATGTTGAAATGAAGTGAAGTAAGAACAACAAGAAGTCAAATGACACATTACAAAAGTTCTTAATGGAGTTCACCAAATCTTTTGGCTACGTCTCTGGGCTCAATTAAAACCATGAACCGCTTTATTAATTCTTCTTCGCAAAGACTTCATTCTCCCATCCTAGGACTAGTTTACAAAGGCAAAAGACTCTCACATAAAGTGGCTATCCTCCTCGAAGAGGTCTCACAACATGTGGCTCATTATCCCATCCTGGGACTTACAATGCTCTCTCAATAAGGACCTTATGATCTAGTACAAAAAAATCAAGTGTGTATGTCGTTGCTAGTTTCACCTCGGAAAACTGCAACTTTTGACTCTAAGCACTCTATAGTGTTATCGATATTCAATGGAACTACATTACAAATTGACACATCTTGGTACAGACTTTCTGTTCTGTTGCAGGTGTAACTGTCACCATTGCTCCGTCTCGAAAAACTGATACTTTTGACTATAAACACCCTATGACTCCATAGATGATCAATGACATTGGATTACATCATACAAAAAGAATACATTAGTAAGCAAACTCCTTGCTTGCTTTCTCTCAACGAGATTACAAAGCATAAAAGAACTCGGCTCAGAGTTCTTGTCACCAAATAACATTGTCGTGTAATGGTCAAGAGGTTAGAGGATCGAACCCCACCCGACCTGCTATATTCTTTGTTTGCAACTTTAATGAACTTAAATATAAGGTTGTTGGGTGGATTAACCGACGTGTGTTGTTGGCATTGTTAAGAATTAGAGCACAAACAAGATGAGACAATAATTGGCGGAAAAGGCCTTAAGCTATTCCGATGCACATTGTATTGATCTCAAAGTCTAAATTTATTTCATCTGGAAGTGAACAACTACTATGTCTAAACATTCCCATTCTTTTGATTGATTGATTTAATTTGAGGAGACTAGTTGCTATGCTGGAATTTCCAAATGTTGATTGATTTTTGTGAATGATAAGACTTTGAATCTTGAAGCTTGACTATCATTATTGATGTTTGATATTCCCCCTTGTCAGGAGCAAGGTGAAAAGTTTGTTGAAGTTGATTGAGAGGATCCAAGCTTGAGCTTTGGATTCTTTTGTTCTTTAATGATTCATAGTGGAAGGGATCCAAGCTTAAGCTTTGGATTTTTCATGTGCTGGTTTTGGATGACCACAGACCAATTTGATTTGACCAATGTGATGGTTTCAAATTACCACTAACCATCTTTGCTTACCCTTTGAATGTGTAAGAGAGCGTATTTTTCATCAATGTGCTCCCCCGTGAAGGTTGTTAGGATATTTAGACACCTAGGAGTTAGTTAAGATCTACCTGGTCTAATGTGTTGTTAGGTAAAAGTGTTTCTTAGTGTGTTTCTTTATGCATTAGTATGCATTTGTAGTTAGGAAATCCGACGGTCACAATATGTTCATGGCATAAAGTGATCCGAGGATTCATATTCTCCTCCATCTTAACGACTACATTGATCTGTGGCTTAACACCCTATTGGTTCATGATCTCTATTTAAATAGCATGGAGGGTCATTTGTCGATGATTGATTGTGAGAAACTCTCTTGTAAAATCTCTCTGTAATCTTTTTCTTTTGCATTAATAAATTGCTCCAAGTGGCCGTGTTGGTTGGGGCCATGGATGTTTCCCCGTAGGGATTTTACTACGTCAAAATATCAGTGTGTTGATCTTTGATCTGGTTGTGTGAGTGGTTACTGAAGGTGTTCGTCATTTGTTGGAATACTTGTGTTGTTGAACATGGTATCAAAGCTTGTTTAAAGATCTGCTCCCATTGTAGATCGAGATCGTGAAGTCGAGTTGTTTCATCTCTAGTTTATGCTATTTTCATTCATTTATGCGCTGAGAGGACTGTTCCATTGCATCCAGAGTGTTCATTTCATTCATGAACAATTTTCGTTTCACTCGAAAAGGTTTCCATTTGCCCAAGATACAACCATTTGTTACAGAATGTTTCGTCTGTGGACACTAACATCCCTTTGAACTCAGTTTAACCAATCAAAAAGAGAGAGGGAGAAACGACATGATGCACCTTGTTTCAAAGTTTGTCCTCGTTGCTTTCAATCTGTGAGCTTGATCTTCAAACCCCCTGGCGCAACTTGATACCTGCAATGGGAAACAAAGAGAAACGACTATCTTCTACTCTAGCTGATTAGGTCAAACAAATTCATATATGAAGATTGAAGCGACAATAGACAAGCATATGCAAGAATACACAAAATTGAAGGAAATACACCAAGTATATTCAAATGAGAACCAAAAGAGAACACTTACAGACCATGATTGATGCATCAACAAGCTCTCCAAGCTCTCCACGTCCAGCCCTTGCAGAAATCTACCAAGATCAAAATGATGATACTCTGACTGATTACTTCCTTCCCTTTACCTTGGAAAGTCCTCAGTATATAGGCTTGAGAGGTGCAACCACCATGAGAAAATGAGGGATATGGTTGAGGATATGGCTCCTGTTAGTTTTTTAGCTCGGGAGGTACTCCACATATTTTGTCTTGTATGCAAATGTTACCTTATGTTGAAACTACCAGGCACTTAACTTTGTAATGGGTTTTTATAAAGTTGTAAAGTGACTTTTTAATAAAGTGTACATTCTAATATTAAAGAGACTTTATTTTATAAAGTGAACTTATGTAATAAAGTGAAATGTACTTTAATATTTTAAGTGATTTATTTTGGACGGAATGAATCATGGCCCTTCATCTTGTAAAAACAAGATTAGATCTTGGCCTTTGGATTTAGTGTTGGAGAAGGTGAAAATACGCTTTGGAGGGAAAATGTCATCTTCAGATTTTATAAAAGAATGCATTGGTTAGTGTGCAAGACACATTGAGATGACTGAGAGATTTTTGAGGAGAGTTTGGAGAGGAAAGTGAGCAACAAGTTGGCACATTTCCCAAGAGAGCTAGGGCGCAAATCCCAAGGAGACATTTTCTGTTTTGAATGTTGTGTTATTTGCTGGGACAGACTTTATAGTATGGATTCGTACAACAACAAACTTTGGCACGGAAATCGAGGCAAAAGAAGACACATTTTTCGAGACATTTTTAGCAGAGTTTTCTAATGGAGGTCGGCCGTACAAGAAGAAGGTACAAAAACTTGTTGCGAGCACAAATTTAGATGTGCTGTTTTCAACAAATCCGTACAGTGGTATGGACCGTGGCACGATTTTCAAGGCAGTTTTGTGGTGGGACAGTTTTGTGATGTAAGTTGTCTTTCTTGGCTGGAAAATGTATTGTGCCTGCTGATAAATATTTTCTAAAGCTAATAGAATCTCTCTCTCAGATTGGGTTCCCCCATAATGGGGTTTTCCTTGGCATTTGCCTAAATTTATGAGTTTTTCATGGTTGGATGAATGCTGTTCATTGTGTTTATTCTGCTGCATAATTTCTTAGCAATGTGGATTTCTGCTTATGGTAATTTCTGAATGTGGGTTTTAGACATCTTAGAGCTCATGCAAGACAATTATCTCTAGGTTGCTAAGTGTATGAAAGAATATTAGCTTGCTGATTTTTGTCATTTAAAATTTACAGCTCCTTGAGGTTTGGATCAAATCCTAGGGTCAATCCAAAGCATAACGATGGAACATAACCAACCCTATCTCAAAGAGTTGGCCCATAGAATAAGGTGGAGGAGATCCCCTTTTTCCCTCAAGAAGAATGGTGTCCCCCCCAAGTGAGAGACATGGCGCCACCCTAATAATGACGCTCCTCTAACATGGCAGAGGGGGTGCCACGACGCTCCCTCAACATGGACAGGGGGGCGCCACCCTTCATAAATGCTAAAAAATAGGTCGATTTTTCCAAGGAAAAGGCGTGTTTTGACCTAGAAATGATGAGTTTCTTTCTCACATATGACTTAGGGGTCATGAACAACTGTTTTCATGGTGTCAAGGGGTGGCGACACCTAACAAAGTGAATGCGACACTTGGGAAGGTGCATATGACACTTGCGAAAATGCATGTGACACTTACAGAGGTGCATATGTCATTTTGCGACACTCGCGACACTTAGGGTCCAAAACACAAATGTGACGTTTTGGTGTGTAACACCATTTCAGTCAGATCTAGAGGTATAAATCTTGAGTACGCCCTTTTTAAAATTTTGCAGATTATTATTTCAGTTTTTTATTGTGTTTTTGGGTTGCTACTCTTTTAGATCCACATATGCTCTTTTTCCCGTGCCCTGTGAGATCTCGACAAATAAAAAAAAAATAGGAAAAGGTGCATTTTCCGGGTAAGCTAATTGAGATCTAACCTTTGTTGTCATTGAAAAACGAACATTTTTTCTTGCGTGAAAATAGTTTTTTATGAGCACACTCTCCAGGCCGTCATCATCATCATCATCATCATCATCAACAACAATCCTCCTTCAAAATTATATACTATGTTTTGCTAGCTCACTTGCTTAAAAATTGCCTTATTAAGTAAGAGGTCTTGATTTCAAGTCTCTTTTTTGTTTTTTTTTTTGAAAAAGTTCATGCATCTATTGTAAAGCGTATTTCACTTCAAATATAAAAGTGAATCACTATAAGCAACTTTAATATTTTATTTTAAAATTATTTGTTTTGCATGCAACTTTCTTTTATAAAGTAACTTCATTGTGAAAGTGATCCCCACTTCTTTTTATAAAAGTGGGTCACTTCACAACTTATTTGTAAAAGTGAGGGAATAACTTTCACATCCAAACTCCGTTTTTAGTGCCGTTTTTTTTTAAAACCGATTAATTTTTCGAGGTCTTTCCATCCAAATCATCAGTTTCAATTTTGAAATCTATATTATCTGCATATTTAATATGGCTTCTTCTAGTGATCTTTTACTTGCCAATACCAACTATTTCCATTGGAAATCCCATATGGGGGATTTATTAAGAAGTAAAGGCGTATACTGGATTACCTTGAGAAAGGAAAAATAACCCACTGATAATGAAAATAAAGTCAAATGGGCTAATAGGAATGATGAAGCACATGCACTGATCATAATTTCCATCTCTCCTGATTTAAGGTTCCACCTTCAAGAAATTGATGACCCCGATGAAGCTTGAGAAAAACTTGAATCTGTGTTTGGTAAGCATAATATTATTCGAGCACACCAGTTAGAAAATTAGATATTCACTTTAATTCCAATCAATTTTTCTTGCATTGAAGATTATCTATCTAATTTTAAAACACTTAGAATTTTATTTGAAGAGTGTAACATAAAGTTGGAGGAAGAGCGTTGCATCTATATTATTATTTCTAAGCTAGGTAGTTCATATTCTGTATTTGTATCTACCTTTTATTCCATGAGAGAGGCTCTAGGGAAAGCTTATAAAAAACCCACCCTTGAGTCATTTTGTGATGCTTTGATTAGAGAGCAAGATAAACTTGTACAACTTGGAGTGATCAACAATGCAGGGACCTCCAACAATGCCTTTGCAGCCCAACAAAAAGATAAACCCAAGAATCCCAAGAAGCAACATCCTTACCACAACAACAAACAAAACATGGATCCCAAACTCACTTAGACAACTTCAACTTCTAATGGTGACAAAGGAGAAAAATCTAAAAATAAGAAGACTGACAAACATTCCAGCTTCTGTGGGAGAGATGGTCACGACGAGTCCAAATGTTTCAAGAAAATGGCGTCTTTAGAAGCAACGATGAAGAAACACACCAATAATATTGATTCTACTACTTCTTCTTCTCATGGACATTCACTTTTTGCTTCTAGTTTATCCTTCAATGAAACTTCTACTTCTTCTTCTGATGAGTGGCTTATTGATTCTAGAGCATCTTATCAGATGGCTAAGGAGAAAGTCATATTTTCTACTCTAAATCAATGTAACACCAAGAAAATATTTGTTGGTGATGATAGATCTTTTAGTGTTGTAGGATCTATACAATTTCAGGTAGATAATGGTCATTTCAATGATGTATTATGTGTTCCAAGTATTTCCTGTAAGCTTCTATCAATATATCAAATTACGCATTCACGTGAAGTTAAAACCGTAGAGTTTTCACCTCACTAAGTTGTAATCAAGGATCTAAAATATCCTCAACATGTTCTTGCAACTGTAATTGTTGATGATATTACCAGATTGTACAAGTTTGACAACTTTGGTTCATCATATTTTCCATTCTTTTTTGTTGCTCATAGCGATGACTTGAGCAAACTTTAGCATGAACAGTTTGGTCATCTAAACTATCGCTCATTGCAATAACTATGTAATCAACAAACGGTGACTGGTCTTCCTCTTGTTTCATGCAAATATGGTGTTTGTGCCAGTTGTGTTCTCGACAAACATCATTGGGAAAATTTTGACAAATGTGCCTCTTGGCATGCCTAGGGCCCTTTGCAGCTTGTTCACAATGACTTGTGTGGTCCACTTTCTTCTCCTTCTTTTTCTGGGTGCAAGTATTTATTAACTTTTATTGATGACTTTTCCAGACGTACCTGGGTTTACTTCTTAAAACTTAAGAGCAATTTTTTTGACAAGTTTATGGCCTACAAGGCCCTTGTGGAAAATAAATATGGACATCAAATTCAAAGATTAAAAATAAACAATGGAGGCGAATATGTGAACAATAATTTTACAAGTTACTGCACTATACAGGGCATCCAAATTCAACACACTGTTCCATATACACCACAAAAAAATGGTGTTGTTGAGAGAAAGAACCACACATTAAAAGAAATGGATAATTGTATGATCCAATCTAAGGGATTAAGTCTAAAGTATTGGGAGGAAGCCATCAACTGTGCAAATTAGATAGTAAATCACACTCCCACAAAGTCTCTTAAAAATATAAGACTAGAAGAAGCATGGACTAAAATTAAACCATATGTAAGTCACTTCCGTGTATTTGGCAGTATAGCATGGACTAACATTACTAATGAGCAAAGGAAAACATTGCAACCTAAAAGTGAGAAGTGTATATTTGTTGATTATTCTGAACATGTCAAATGTTACATAATTTTTCAACCACATTGTAATGATATTATTATTAGAGAATATGTTAAATTTGATGAAAATATTTTGGCTTGTGAGCCTAACTCGGTGATTGTGCCTTCTTTGTTCTGTGATCCATATTCTTCATTTGTGCCTTCTTTTGTTCCTATTCTAGTTTCTTCTTCAAATGATGACAATAAGGATGAAAACCCACTTCAGTCTGCTCACCTTCCTCCAAATGAGTCCATTGAACCTAAACCAACACCAACACCATCGCTTCCTAATGTTGGAGAAATTTCTATTTTCAACACACTAGTTCAGTGGGAGTTAACTGACCAGTTCTATTTTAGACTTTCTATTTTTACCATCACTATTATGCATGCATGCATTCCTAAGGAAAGCTAACTGCTTGATTGTTTTTCTTAATTATGGAATTTTTTTCGCTATATATGAGTGTATTCCACTCATTCATTGTATCATATTGATCATGATCTATGTATCAATCATCAACTCATTGGAGTAGTGTGAATATATTTTCTCATTCTTCCATATTGAATCTCTCTTCCTTTCTTGATAATCTTTGTTTGTACTTGCTTTAGCTAGATCTCTTGTGCAGGTTTCCATGAAACATTGACATGGTATCAGAGCTATGCTGCTTGGAGCAAGCCAGACAAGCCAAAGAATAAGGAAAATCGGGGTTTCGTCGAGCTAAATCCATGGTCGTAACTTTCAACAATTATTCCTCCCAAATTATTACGTTTTGGAGGAAACAACCCACGAAAAAAGTAAATTGGCCCATTTTGGAAGTGGGTTTTAAACCGGTTGACGAGATTCCTCACCGTTTGCTCAGAAAGTAAGCTACAATATAGCCTCCTGAAACTGATACAAATCCGTGGTTGTACCTTTCTACATTCATTGCTCCCAAAATATTACGTTTTGGAGGAAACGACTCGCGAGGAAAGTAAATCGACCCATTTTGGAAGTGGGTTTTTCAACCGTTTGGCGAGATTCCTCACCGTTTTCTTAGGAAGTAAGCTGCAAGATCATCTCTTGAAACTGATAAGAATTTTCACTTAAAGTGTCATTTCTGCCGTGATTTCTTAATTTTTCACTTGTAGATTGAGAGTAAATTTTTAGGGGTTCTTAGAAATAGTGGGAGAGATGGATATGAAAACTATTATACAGTAAAAATTGGTGGTAATCCTCACACCATACAATTATTTTGATTGGAATCCCAAGGTGACATTCCAACTCAAAAGAAAATGACTATATAATTTGACGATGGTGACAGAAACAAAACCTACATCAACGATTGAAAAGATGAGATGGACGAACCGTAAGGATGAGGCCACATGACTACTTCTTGAGTTAATCTGCACTGATTTGTTGTTTCATGTTTCTGCATGCAAGACTCCAAACGAGATATGGACCACCTTGGAAGGAATCTTTGGAAAGTAGGATGAGATGCAAGGTCATATGTTTGAGGTAGAGTTGAATACCTTAGATCCTAAAAGTTTTGATAATATACAAGATTTTTTTACTAAATTTAAATCTTTGCTATTAAGCTTGGGTGAACGTGGTATTGATAAGTCTACACAAGAGAAACAATTTATTCTAACAATCTTGGCCAAGCTAGGACCAGAATATGCTGTATATGTCTCCAATTTCCATTCTGGCAGATGTCTTTTTGGAACAAATTGGAAAATGCCTATGTTGGCTCAGTTCATTGAGTATCTTACACAAGAACAGACAAAACTCATACATATGGGCCGCATGAAATATCCCTAAGCACATGCACTCACCATGCATGATGGAAAAGGGTCATACAATTAGAAATCAAAGCAGAAACGAAAGGAGTTATTACATCCAAAGTAAAAAATGAAGGGATATTCCAAACCCTTCAAGGATTCTTCAGGTTCCAAAGATTCTTCAAATTCCAAAGGGAAGAAGAAGAAGGGAAAGTAGTGCACATATTGCAATAAACCAAATCATGAAGAATCCACATGCATGAAGAAGCAAATCGATCTTATGACACAGGTACTTCATAGGAATAACCTTGGAGACTTCATTCCTGAAGGAGCCAAGAAGAAGAAGGAAGAAGACCATGCGATTAAGAAAGGTAATCGTCATGCTCTGGTTGCAATTAATTCCTCATCTGATTCATGGATTATAGATTCTGGTGCATCACATCATATGGCAACTAAAGAGGAAGTTTTTACTTCTTTGAGTTCATGCTTTGGACCTCCTATTCTCATGGGGGATGATACTCCAATAGCGGTTGCATGAGAGGGAAGAGTGGAACTCCCTAATGGAAGTTTTGAGAATGTCTTACATGTTCCAAAGCTTTCTATAAACCTGCTCTCAGTTTATTAGATCACTCAAACATGTGAAAGGGTTGAATTTACATCATATTTAGTTACTGTACTTGACATGCATGACAGTTCCATTATTTCACTTGGTGAGGTAGATCACAAATCAAGGTTGTATAAGTTCACTAAGTTTACTGAATATGACTCCTCTTTGCTACTTACACATGCTAATGATAGTAGTAGAGTATGGCATGAGAGATTTGGTCATTTAAACTTTAGGTACATGCAACGAATTTCCAATCAAGGAATGGTCAAAGGCTTGCCAGACATTCACTTTTCTGAAGGGGTTTGCGAATGATGCATTCTTGGCAAGCATCCCGAAGAGAAGTTTGAAAAGGGGAAGGCAAGGAGAGCCTCCTCTTCCTTGGATCTTGTTCACAGTGATCTCATGGGTCCATTTCCACATCCATCCATAAAAAAATCAAGGTATGTTCTTACATTTATTGATGATTACTCATTCTATACTTGGGTTTATTTTCTTAGACAAAAGTCTGAAGTTTTTGAGCATCTCAAAGACTTCAAATCTCTAGTAGAGACACAAACTGGGAAGAAAATCAAGATCCTCCGTACAGACAATGTGGGGGAGTATATCAACTAAGATGTTCAGAATCTTTGTCATGAAGCTGGTATCCATTTGTACCACACAGTTCCATACACTCCACAACAGAATGGAGTTGCTGAAAGGAATAACAGGTCTCTCAAGGAGATGACCAGTTGCATGTTGCATGCAAGATCACTTCCTTCCAAGACTTGGGACGAGACACTTAACTGTGCTACTTGCATACATAACAGATCACCTCATAGATCTGTTAAGGATATGACACATTTTGAGGTGACCTCATAGGTGAAAAACCAGATGTCACACACTTTCGCATCTTTGGATCTAGAGCATGGACCCATATTCCTTCTGAAAAGAGGAAAGCCTTAGATCCACAGAGCACACCTTGCATCTTTGTGGGATATCCAGATGATGTGAAGGGGTACATATTGATTGATCCTTATGCAGACCGGCTCATCATTGAGCACACTGTTCAATTTGAGGAGAGTCCTTTCCATGCACCTCTAGTGCAACATGCAAAGACTTTTGTGCTTCCATCAGTTCCATACATTAGAGATGATGATTCTACACACTCAGATGCTACAAATTCAGACACAGATTCATAGGATTATGTACATACATATGAGTAGGTAGTACAACCAAATGAGAAGGCAACGTCAAAGCTTCAACAAATGCCTAAGTGGGCATAGTCCACACTTCAGGCAGCAGGAAACCTTGTAGGGGATACATTGGATTCAAGGATGAATCGATCTCAACATGTGGATCCTTCTCATGTATTTTTATGATGCAGGAGCATCTCTCCACGTCGGCCAGCCAACCAACCAGCCACGTCGAGAGCGTGCATTCAAAGGTGAAGAGAGGCGCAACCTCATTTGAAATTTGAATTGAATGTAATTAAATGCTTAGGCTGGTGAGCCATAGAAGCCGTGCCTTTGTGCAGGTGTTAGGTAGATCGGCCTTTAATGTGTGTAATGGTTGAGATCTAGATCCGATAGTGGACTAGACAACCCATTCAATGCAATTGAATAGGGTAGGTAGATCTGGAGGGAAGTGCTCTAAGAGCCCCCTCAGGTAAAAGAGATTTTCAGATCTCATTGTGGTAGTTAGTTAGAAGAGAGTTGAGGAGAGCCAGAGAGAGCTCGAGAACACCCTTGTAAAAACAGGCATTTGCCATTTTAACATATACAGAAGCAGT
>SNQJ01S0010551.1:59628-88538 GCA_010110895.2 Picea sitchensis
AGTTTCTTGCATGTCTCTCAAGCCCTACTTCGTACTGGTTTGGTTACATGGTTTCTTCATTCACCTTTGATGTTTAAATACTGATAAATCAATTCTTGAGGGCACTGTTTCATCCGTTTACATGTTGAATGTCTGAATGCTGTACTCTGGTTTAGTCATCCCATTGATCCATTTTGATAAAAAACACCAAAAACATTGATTTCTTAAGTTACCAAGCACCTCTGGTCTGCAACCACGGAGGGTTTCTTGGAGAGTTAACAGATGGATCATTCAATACTTTTACACATGATTGCAAAAATCCTTTGATTGTACTTACTTGTGCCATGGGTTTCATTTCGTTGGTGTGATCCAATAATGGAGGCATCTTGTACTTTGGTGCTTCCTTTCTTTGCTGCGCAGTTGAAGTCGACGCAATGTCGTACTTCTAAAATTCTTGTCTGGCTTTCTTAAATATCTCCTTCTCATTCTGCGCGTCGAACTGCTTCCTTGGTTCGACATTCTTCTTTACCCACTGGTGTTGTACTGGCTCTTGTTGGACTGCATCATTTCCTGTTTTAGCTCCTCCACGAGTAACTATGTTGATGTTTCATCCTTCATCCCTTGCTTTGGCTGAAATCCACTGAACATTTTGGTTTTTCTGGTTCCTCTTTTCCTGGATCTTTACTAGTAGTGTCGTACATTCTTCTATATCATGGTTTGATGCGCAACAATACATACAAGTTGCTGGTGGAAGTGGACATTTGCTTTCATAATGTCCCGGTTGTTGACAATTGTGACATACCACTAGTCCTCTACCTCTTCCAAAACCTCCTCTCACTCATCCTCCACCTCTGTATCCCATTCAATCTCCTCTCAGCGCGTTATACAGAGGTGCATGATTGTACTGTGCGGTATTGTACTGAGGTTGAACTGTGTTGTACTGTGGTTGTGTGGTATTATATGGTTGTTGAGAAGTATTATACTGCTACTGCGCAGTGTGGTATGGGGCTGGAACTTGGTTAAATTGTGGTGTGGCTCTCCCATCCATCATTTTTGCCTGCACTCTATATGCATTTGATGTCCTCTCTCGCATCAAATCCATAGTTCTGTAATCTTTGTCATCGTGGCCCACTGACTTGCAAAAGTTGCAATATGAGCTCTTTGGGATTGTCTGGTATTTATGCATCATTGGGCAGTGATATAGATTGTGACCCAGTTTCTTACATATTTCACACCATAGTCCTCCGGTCGGTAACGGATTTGGCATTCTCATTGCCATATAGTGCGTGAATGTTGGGAATTCATTCTTGCGGTGTCCTTCCGTCATGCATGTAGTACACCAAACGACTTCTCATTTGTCCTTACTTTTATTCTGGTTTAGCTGGAATGTTATGTTATTCAAATCCTCCTTCAGTTCCTCGATGGAAGGATCCGTCTACTGATACGGGTTTTCTTCCAGTTGTAGGGCTGCCTACAGAGCCTCCGTCTGCTTCTGAAACTTCTGTTTCCGCAATGGGTATTTTAAGAGTGGTAGCAATGAATTAATGACTAGGTGCCTATGTTGCATATCAGTCATGAGATATTTAAACTTTCCCTCCAGTCGCTTGAATCTTTGGTCAATCTCCCATAGGGATTCTCCTAGTTTTTGTCTAATTTTGATCATCTCGTTCATGTACTGATCTTCTAAACTTGGTTTCTGGAACTCATTTATCAACAATTCTTGATTTCTACAATTGTTCTGGTTGTCCCTGGTCGATTGTTTGTAGCTAAACTCATATACCAATCTGATCCCTTAGTGTAATCGCTAACTGTGCCAGTTTAGTATCTTCGTATATGATCTGTTTTGATTCCCAAATCTTCTCACAGATGAACAAATGTTTTTCTGGCTCCTCCAACACTTCTCCTTTAAATTCTGGTAACCTGATGGTGGGATCATGTCCTCCCATTCTGGACGCTGAACTACTACCTCCACTCGGTGTAGATACTTGACTAGTGTTGATTGAACTAGCTCCTCCAGTTGTTTTTCCCTGTGTAGATGTACTTCTTTCTGTCTTTCTTCTCTCGAAATTCGGTTGTCTAAACGGTGGTGTTCTCTTTGGTGTATTAGTTGCACATGGGTTTATGGGTTCCACACTAACATTAATATGGATAGGATTGCTTCCTTCTCTTCCTGTTCTTGGACCTCTCATCTTCCTCTCATATGTTGCATGCAGGAATTCCTCAATCTTCTCCACATCCTAGAGATCCTCTACCTCTTCCTCGTCACTCTCCAAGCCTTCCCTCGCGGCTACAACTCTCTTCTTGGTATTCACCTTGTATTGGTAGGGTACTCCGCTATGCGTGTTTCCAGCTATCGCCATGATCCGCTTGATCTGGTCGTCATCCATCATGATTGGGTCCAAGGGTTTGACATTCTTTCCCTTATCCTTTCCTCCTTCCATTTCTCCTCTTTCTGGCAGTGCTTCCCCCCTTCCCCCATGCACGTGACGAATTTTGGTTGTTTGACTCCATTGTCATTACACCTTTGTTGCATAACAGTATCTTAATAGAAGTATACAATGATCTAATGTACCTTCCTCGAGGTCCATGTAGAAACTCTTGCTCTATTGCATTGTAAAACTTCATTGTATCTACTGCAAACTTTGCTATAAATCCTGCTACAATACCGTTGAGCCAAAAATCTACTGCGCGGGTGAATTTGTTGTTCACCTGTTGTATCTGCTCAATCTGTACTGGGGTTCACTCTAACTATTGGATCCAGTTAATTGCATGGTTATCCTTCAACCTTAGTATCCACTATTGCAATAAGTGTGGAAAATCACAGAAAAAGACTTCATGCAAATCAATAAACACATATTTCTCAAGATATTTGTGGGGTGTTACTCTAGGGTTTCTGTTATCTTTCTGTGCAAACTCTGGTTCTTTTTTCCTTAGACAACTTTCGATCTCTACATTTGTGGGATTCCATGATCTCAACATCCCCTTCTAGTGGATCGTTGCTTTCTTCTTTTCTTTGTCTGCTTTAATATTCTCTTGATCTGCCTCCTGTAGATCTTTCGTATCTTTTAACAGATCTTCAACATATCTCATCTTCTCAATCCTCTATTGTTCCTACTAACGATAACAGAACCATTTGTTTTTTATTATATATATCCTGTTTGAGTTTGTATCTTCATCTTGAGTGATCCAAAGTTCATATTTGTACGGGGTTCCAACAAAGCCTCTAAAACTATAGGCCCTCCTGGTAAACCAGAAGGCAATGCAGCGCACAGGGTGCACTGCACCATCTCACCCGAGATAGTCTTAATGGGTGGCTACAATACTCATGTGTTTACAGCCTAGGATTGAGTGGGGGGATCTGAGAACTATATGTTGATAGTTCTATTATAAATTATTAATGCAATACACTATTAGTTACGATTACGTAGGAAATATAACAACTCATTCATTCATTATATCAATATCTACTAAATACAATAAAAAAACATATGCATTCAATCACATAACACAGGTTTTAGCATGGTTCACCCCCTCCTGGGCTATGTCCACAAAGATCTGGCTCTTAGATCTTTTATTATAGTAGTTCTTAAACTACAACATCGCGCACTTTACAAATATTCTCAGTTGGGTTAAGATCTATGATGAGGCGGACTAGATCACGCCAAGCTCCTCAGCCTACGATCTAACCCTCAAGATCTACCCTCCTCAGTCCTCTCTAGCTCAACAACTTACAAAATTAGGTCATATAACAAAATATTACCTCACATCCGCTTCCTCATATCTGTCTCTATATCCTAACCCACTCCCTATGAGACCTAGGTATCTATATTTATACGTTTCTGGCTCTTCATCCATTACAATACATTGCAAAAACCCTAACCCTAACGTCATTAGGTATTCCATGCATGCACGTGTGTTTCTCTTCCTTCCAGTTGTCGCTTTCCTTGTGCATGCCTTCTTTCCCAAAATTGCCTTTCTTTCCGCGTTGGCCTACTTCCAACAGCTGTGCTAAACAACAATTTAGTCTCAAAACCAGCCATCAAGGATCTCCAAAAGATTGAAGTGAATTTCGTGTCTCTGTCATATACAATCTCCCAAGGCATGCCATGCAGTCTAAATATCTCCTTCATGAAGATGTTGGCAATATTTATTGCCTTGAAAGTTGATTTGATAGGAACGAAGTGAGCGAACTTGCTCAATTTGTCTACCACTACCACAATGGCATCATTCTACCTAGCCAATTTTGGTAATCTGGTGATGAAATCCATGGAGATGGTTTCCCATTTCCATTCTGGAATTGGTAGAGGTTGCAACAACCCTGCTGTGTGTCGGTGTTCCACCTTAACTTGCTGGTATTCTAGACACTTAGCTATATAGTTAGCTATGTCTTTTTTCAATCCAGGCCAATAGAATTGTTTCCTAGTGGCCGTGATCGTTTTCTCATATCCTGTGTGACTGATATATGGTCTCTTGTGCAGTTCGTCCATTATGAACCTCTTCAAGTCGTCACAACTTGGGATATACAATCTTTTTATGTAAGTCAGCAGACCTCCGTCCAACATCTGATAGCCTTCATACTTTATCCTTGTGGGCTCTTGCTTCAGATACGATGTCACAGTATTGAAGAATGCATCTATTTCTTGTGCATTCCTGACTCTTTCCATGACATCCATTTCACACGTGCTCACCGCTGCCAGGTGAATCATTTTCATACTTTTGCTAAGGGCATCGACCACCCTATTTTTCTCTCCTTTGATGTGTTTGATTTCGAAATCAAATTCACTAAGGAGATCCATCCACCTCGCTTGTATGGCATTGATTTTTGGTTGATCAAAAAAGTACCTCAACCCACATTGGTCTGTCATAAGTATAAATCTCCTACCTAGGAGGTAATGCCTCCACATTTTTAAAGCATGCACTATGACAACCAACTCTAGATCATGGGTCACATAATTTATTTCATTCTCATTCAATTTTCTAGATTCGTAGAAAACTACATGTCCTTCTTGCATAAGGACTCCTTTGAGCCCTTCCTTATAGGCATCTATTGTTATAACCCTAAATTGCGCCATACATGCATACCTGACATCAAGCAATCTTACTTGCTATTTTTGCCAAGCCATCACTGAGCAACTCTTCTTAAAAACACTATTTTTGAAGATGTACATGCCCTGCACCACTACTGCCCATGTACACACACTTGATGCACCACTACAACTCATGTACGTATGCTAGCTACACCATTACAACTCGCGTATACCCACAAATGTTGCAAAAATTTAAAAAGTTGTAAGGAATTCGTTGAGATTACGGGCTATTGGGTAGTTTCCCAACTAATCCACCACCTATAGCATGTCACCCAACCGAATAACCATCCCTTTGTCATATAAAAGGAGGTGTTGGGGTCTTATTCCTAAGACAAGCATAAGAATAGTGAAACTCTACCCGTTTCACATCCCCTCCTTGCCCCAAGAATTTGCAGCGACCTTGTGAGATTTATATTAGAATTTCCCATTCTTGCCCTTTTTCCTCAAGCATAAGCCTATGCCATTTCCTTAAAATAAACGTGAGAGGAGAAATATATGTGGAAGCACAGTTGGAGCTTGGTGAAGAGGATCCCAAACTAGGTTCGAGTAGCAGTCGCCGATCTCATTGTAAGTAAACTTTGTGATATCAATAAAAGGAATACTTTTTTTGTCCTGCAATATGATGTGTTCAAATGTCTATGTTTGATTTATATTTTATACTGACATCTAACCCATGATTCATATTTGAGATGCATGTTTGTAGTTCCTTGTTTATCTGTTTGTGAATGCGGGTCAGCCTTGGGAGGAGACTTGTAGTCAATGGAGTATAAGGTAGAGTTACCAGATCTTTTCACTTTGTATTTCATGCATGAATGTGGGGTATATTTGGGGTAGTTATAAAAAGTAGGAGAATTTTAGATAGTTAGATCTTCCTACATGTTGAACCCTAGTGTAGTCCATAGAGGGGTTTTCCCGCTATAGCAGAACTGGCAACCATACTGGGGAAACCTCTAGGGTTTTAGGGGATATTTCTGGGTGTTTTAATTGGTTTGATTACCTTCTTGAGTTTTCTATAAGTTACTGAGTCTTTAAGGGATTCTGGTCACTTGTTGGTTCCGTACCAGTACTCCCTGCCCTGTCAGTCTACCTATTAGTTTTTTTTTTTGAGAAGTTACAGAGGTGTACGCGTCCTGCAGTGGATAGCCCGCGTACATACGCAGGTTGCTGAAGTGTTAGTAGCGTGCCTGTGTCAAGAAATTTTTCCTTTAGAAGAGGCAGTCGAGCTCTTCCCTGATTGAAGTCATATTTCTCAGGGGTTTCTTGATTAAGTATTTATCTCTATTGTTACAGTCTTTAGCCTGGGTTTGATGTCAGTTTGCTTGTCTTTTTTTAAAGATTTCTTGTGTTTCCTAGCAGTTTAACTTGTTTTTCCTAATGGGGGGCCATGAATTTTGTATTCATCAGTTTCTTTTAGAATCTTTTGTTATTTCTTCTTTGATTGGAAGAAAATATCAAAAAAACTTAGATTTTTAGGTCTCTTTCTTTCTTTGCATTTTTATTTGAAAAAGAAAAAGAAATTATCATAGTGTTGTGTTTTCTTCTCATCTTAAAAGCATTTCAAAAGAAAAATAAGAAAGATAATTCATCTTTGCTAGTGTTCTTGTAAGTTTCTTTTTTTGCAAGAGTCTTAACAACATCAGTTGCACTACTGCACCCTTTTTGAGTAAATCAAACTAGAAAAAAGAACACTAAATCTAAAATTAACTAGACTTTATGTTTGTAGGGTCAATCAACTAGTTTAGGTTAGAGCCTTGAATTAGGTTGGAGAGGAAACTCTTCAAGGCTTATAAACAAACATTGGATCAAAGTTAGGGAGTGTTAAAGTCCAGTAAACATGAAATTTATCCGAGACCCCCCTCTAACACAGGGGCTAAACACGAGGTCACGTGAGGAAAGGTAGTGGAGATAACCCCTCCAAAGCCAGACCAAGCATAGTGGGGAACACATATTGAGGACTTGTCGTGGGATACTTTCAGTTGCATTTGCCTACGGAGCTTCGTGGATCTCAAATCCGTTCAAGGTCCTCAGTTGTCTTCCAGACCACTTGCTCTTGATACCCTCGGTAGGTTTCGGGCTTGTTACCCTGCTCATTGTGGTCCACCCGATTGTTGACTGTACCCGCCTGGTGACTGTTCGCACGCTGGAAACTTAGTTTCCTTTATTTTAGGGACTTACACAGGTGACTGTGGGGGTATACCATGGTACCTAGGGCAGACGTTGGGCCACGCTTTGCAGAGTATACCCGGAGGGTGTTATAGAGAAATCCCCTTATGGACAAGTGGATTCTCTCATGGACTCTAAACTCCTAAGGCCAAGACAGAAAAGTGCTTAAAGTGGACATTGACATTCCTTTAGATCTAATTAAGCTAATGTATGAAGAGGAAGAAGAAAAGTGTACCTTTTTAAGGGCATTTGTCCTCGTACAGTCTAGGCTAAGCTTCGATCCTAAGGTCCTCAATAAGTCCTGTAAAACAAACAAAGATACAACAATCTTCCTATTCTACAGAGATTATCCCAAAAACAGATCTATCTACTAGAGACAAGTCCATGTGGAACAAACACAAACTTGAAAGAAATAGGCCAAGAATGTATGTATATTAATGAGAACAAATGAAGAGTACTTACAATCCTTTGATGAAAGTGCATCAACTTTTCCTAGCTCTCTTTGTCCAACCCTTTCTCAAGTAATCCACACTGGTTATGCTTTAATGGTATCTCACTTATGAGATCATAAGTTTGATGCTTTCTATCTTCTCAAAATCTCCCCTTTCACCATGAGAAGGCCTCCTTATATAGGTTTGGAGAGGCCTAACCACTTGAGAGATATTTGGGGTAAGTTGAGGATTCTTCTCCTTCAGTTGTGGATCCTCCCTAGGATCATGGCTTGACCTGATATTCAAATCCAACTACCTTCAGAGATTGAAGGGATCTTTCCCTGATTTCCCTCAACAAGCCAAAATTTGCTCAGAAAGGACAACGTTCCCTCTGAATGGGGCACAGAGTGCTATAATGCTCCCCCAATAGAGGGTACAGAGCACTAGCGCTCCTTGTCAGTGCATAGGGGTGCGCTCCTTTCCAAAAATGATATTTGAGTGGGATTTTCAGTGGCAAAAGACTTGTACTCTTTGTCAGATCATTTCTCTTCTTCAAAACAAGTATTTTGAGGTGTTTCAAGTGTCCTTGTGATGTCGTTAGAGGCACGACATAGGCAGGATGACAGTATGCATTTTTGTGACACTTGCGACATTGATAATGACAACATAGGTCATCGTTGTAATGAGTAATTTTGATGTGTAACAGATTGCCCCCCAAAGTGAGAAGTTAGAAGACGTAAACTGATGACTAAAGTAATTTGCAGACTTTTCAAGCGAGGGTATGGACGTTAGAGAAGATGGAACAAGCTGCACAGAACCATCAAACAAATATTATGACATGTTTCAAACCCAAGGCAGGCATACCTATGCTTGAGTGATACAGAATTTTCCAGGTATGGCCGCCATAGAATACACTGTAGATCCATAATTATATTGATAAAAAGGTATAGCTACCGAAGATACAATTTGGATCTATACTCTCATGACATGAACTGATCGTAGCCACGAAGAATACACAGTGGATCTACGAGACGTCAAGACATAGCCACGACTAATACAAAGTGGATCTATGTAACAGTATATGTGTCAATGTCCAAAAGAAACTTTGTCACAACTTGGGTGAAGTACATATAAGAGTGACTACTCAACCCAGGGTCTTCTTATTGATCCCGATGTAGTACGAATCTAACCATGCGAATAGATGTCTTGACGTCGAACATGGAAGAAACCACTTGATTATCGGTCAATGAGGTGAACCATTAACAAGTGCGAGGGAAATCACCATTGATGTCAATGATTCCCAAGGTACTCTAGTACATTCCAACGAATGTGAATAGATGATCTGAAGTTAAACATTTGTGGAATCATCTGATCAGAGGTCAATGATGAAAACCCATTGTCGGATGCGAGGAGGCCTGCCATTGAGGCATGCAGGTCCCAAGGCACTAACTAGTTTCTAAGTCTAGTTCCTAGATAATGTGTTGAAGTCGATAGGAACAGACTCGTCGAAGGAGGGCCATAATGTATCCCCCATCAACGACATGAAACAGACACAAAGATGTAATAGGTGGATCAAAAAGAACACAGATTGACATGGGTATTGAAACAGGGATTTGTGATGGTTGACAGTTGAAGCAGATACTTCCCTTGAACACCGAGGCACGGCAGCAGAAACTTGACATGGACCCAAAACTCAATGATGCAATGGACATGGTGACTTTCGTCGGGGTGACTCAAAAGAGTAAGGAAACTCAGAGGATTGGTTCAATGCAGGGGTTCAGTGGATTAAAATGCGTGCAAAGACAAAGTTCTGTGTTCAAGGGCGACTGTAAGGATTATAGACAATGTTCTCAAAAAAATGCTTGGCTTGCTTCTTTCAAATTTTCCCCCATCCAGATAGATGAGTACCTCTTTTTAATTTAATGATCTCGAGGATGGTAACACATGCTCGATATGACTCACCTTCGATAAGTCCCTCTTCCTTTTTAATGAACTGGAAGAAGTAAGGGTTCGGTCCCATGTGGGCCCTTCAATGTATGATTGTTTAATGAGTCCAGAGAAGGTAAACTCGGTAGTTTTTCATTTTTAGAGAGTCTGAAAATGAATTAAAGAAGACTCCAGTGTTGTCCGTTTTCGTAATGTTAGTCTCGCGAGGCCAAAAAAGAGATAAATTATCACTTCAAAGACTCCCTTTCAAACCTTTTAATCAGTGGGAAAGGAAGCAAGATCACTCGACAATCTTTTCACGTTTAGAGAGTTTGAAAAGAGATTAAAGATGACTCTAGGGGATTCCTTTTTCGTGTATCCATGCGGGTCTGAAAAAAAGATAAAAGTTTACCTGACGCGTTCTTATGTTTTTTTGAGCTTGAGAATGAACTAAGACTATGCTCGTGAAAGTGACAAGATGAAAAAATGATCAAAACTGCTCTGAAACCTGTCCAATACTGTTAACACTGCATTCCATGGGATTAACGAGGCCTCCAAAATATTTTCAAAAACCCAAAAATAACTATACCTTAAGCAAAAATGAAATTTTATAAATAGTAATATAGAAAAATGTAGATTACCATTTCATTTGTGCAAAGAGTTGTGGTAGTGGAGAATTTGTGTTTTGGAGTCAAATCTTACATCGTCGGGTGCTGGAGCTACGATCAACCATTTTCCTCGCTGTTTGGACCAAGTTAGTGCTCTTCTCCCCTTCTTTCATTTACACGGTTAAGGTTTTGTTTCAAGCCAATGATTGGGTATAAAAATGATGCCCTAGTTTGTCTAAAACGCCCAAAACGACTCGACCCTTCTCTAGATGGGTGGGAAACGTTGCCCATTTGGAAAACGCCCTTACCAGCCAAGAAAAATTGTGCCAAGGTGATTGTAATGTGGAGGATAGAGAGTTGTCCCAAAAACGCAACAAAAATGCCCAAAAACGAATGCCAACCGTTGCCTCAAATCTTGACTGGGTGTATCCTAGTTTGAAAACGTTTTAGTGGTTTTTGTGGGACTGCGTGGGTGTCTTGATATGCATCTAAAAGGGGCATGGGTTTTAAAGACAAAGTAAACATCTTTTAAAAGTTTTTAAATTTCTTAATTTCCCAAAATATTGCCGAAAACGTGATTGATGATATTTGATTGTTTATGATTGCAGGTAACCTTAGCAACAATCATGATTGAGCGGAAATAAAGAGAACATGAGATTGATGATGTGGCCACTTTGCAAATTACCCGAACACGGGCCACATTGAGGGCTTGTGGTCTCCTCAAGTTCTTCAAAATTTAAAAAATGAAGAAAGAGATCCTCCTTCTTGAATATATGATCGGGTTATGGAACATCGTAGAACAAGGGTTCCAAATTGGAACACAAATTCTCACCATCGAGTTGGAATATGTGTACTTCCTGATTGACCTCTTGAAAATAGGGGATCCCATAGTTTTATCTAAGTAGAGGGCACTTCCTTCGCCTGTGGAAGAGTATTTGGCAGACCATTGTGTCCCAGGAGCGAGACTGGTGGGAGGTAGAATCGCAATCAAAGATATGAGGGATCTACCTCTTCGGTCTATTTTGTTTGCCATCACAAGTATAGAAGGAAATGAAAGTGAGCACTTAGCTTCAAGATCATAGGTGGCCTACGGTTTACAGTGTGTAGAGGCAACATTATTTAACTGGAGTGCAGGGTTCCTTCATAATGTGAAGGAGCAGATTACGAGATGCAGGGTAGGGCAGCAAAAGTAGTTTGGGTATGGTTCATTCTTGGTCTCGTTATTTTTATAACACATTCCTCAGATGCAACCTCAGATACCATTGGTAGTGCGGCCAGTGGGAGAACCACGCATGGAGCGATGGACTAGTCTGTCTCCGAGGCTAGTAGTAGAGTCAGAGTTCAAGTTCACCGGGGATTTCTTCGCTTGGCTGAGGCGCCAGTTTCTTTGAATAGAAGACTTCCCATATGCCGAGGTGGAATTCCAAGGAAGTATGGACTTGGTGTTGCCGGTAGGGGAGGATTGGGATGCGTCAGGTAAGAAACCAAGAATATCTTGTCAAGTGTTTTTATTTTTCATTTTTTTTTTTTTTTTTAAATTTATATTTTTATGGGTACATAGAAGAGTTTCTAATGGATGTATCATTTCATCATGTAGACAAGGGAGCAGTATGTCCGGCCGAGATACCAGTACCGGTATGTCACGGGGGCGCTCAGGTTGCAGTAGATCCAGGGGTGGAAGTAGGAGGTGTCCAGGAGCTTGAAAGGAACCTATAGGGCCTTACAATGGGCATCCCCCCTCTAAGGAGGCGGGAGGTGCCCCTACATCTACAGAGACACACCATAGGAGTATCTGAGAGTGTTAACTCTCTACTGATGCGAGTGGCCTGTGCTGTGATATGCTACTCTTAGTACAATGTAGTACAAGGAGATTAGAGTCTCGCTGATGATTGTATAACCTGTCTGGTGATGTAATATGGGTGTAAAGACCCAAAATTTTGCCCTTCTAAGTACTTTTTTTGATGTAATCAAATGTTTTCAGTCACACCGTATATATATACATTCCCGAGTTTTTACAGTGCCAAATGATGTGCAAATAATGATGTCTTTTATGTGATGTGTTTTAATTTACATAATGATATGTGATGTGATTTACTTCCTTTATGAAAATTTATCTATGTGAGAGATACCTATCCATGATGTAATTAGCTAACGAATACGAAATGGTATTGAGTTCTCTTGGAATGTGTCTGTATTCGATAAAATCAAATATTCATTCAAGGCGATGAACTCGTAAGTGGAGACGTAGCAGGATAGGATTACGAATAACATAGATGTGATTAAGTTGACAAACCACAAGTTGTGAGCCTAGGTTAACGATCATATGAGAAACACCTAGGGAGGAGGCTTCGGTTAAGAGTCCGATGCTAGCATGATATTCTGCCATGTTGTTAGTCACCGATCCTAAGAAAATACCTTCGGAACTCACTAACTCGTCAGAGTGATAAATGACCCAAGCTGCAGAGGCAACGTTTTGGGTGTGTTGGCTAGCGCCATCCACAAACCTGACAAAAATAGGAAAGGAAGATGTCATCTGCGCATGAAAACACAAGACATAGTATAAGTGGCTAAGGCAAAAATTCTATCATGCAAAATAAAAAGACACAACAAACTAAAAATACAATAGTGTACAAAGCACGTATGCTAGGTGATCTAGGCATAGTACTTCTTTAGGTAAATCTTGTTCCGGGGCTCACCCAGGGAGATTTCGTGATAGTCGACTAACTTGTAGGCACCTCTGTGTAAAACATGTTTCACAATGTAAGGACCATGCCACAGAGGTTCTAACTTGCCTATCCCTAACTTGTCACGAGCCTGGTCATAAATGAGGACTAGGACTCCTTCTGTAAAAGTCTGAGGGTGGACGGATTTGTCGTATTGATTCTTGATCCACTTTTGATGTGTCTTGTTAACGAGAGAAGCATCACAACATGTTTTGTCCAACCTGGTTAGATGTAAGAAACATTCTTCTTCGGCAGAAGTATGGGGTAGGAGTTCTACTTTAAGTTTCAAAGATGAAATCTCGCACTCGATTGGTAAAACAACTTCGATGCCATATACTAACTGGAAAGGAGTGAATCCAGTAGCGGTTTTCACTGAGATCCGATAAGCCCAAAGAGCGGAGAAAATTTGCAGATGCTAGGATGTCTTGTTTACCCCTACCATATGCTGAATCATAGTTTTTAGGACTTTGTTGATAGCTTCAACTTGTCCGTTTTCCTGAGGATAATACGGGGATGAGTTCTCATGACAAAAACCCATCTTGGCATGCAACTCACTCATCATCTGGTTCTAAAAATGTGAACCATGATTAGTGAAAATGGATTGTGGGACACCGAAGCGAGTGATGATGTGATTAGAAAAGAAAAGAGCTGCAGTATGACCATCATTCGGAAAGGTAGGCATAGCCTTAGCCCATTTTGTGAAGTAATCGACGATGACGATTATATAACCGTGTCCCCCGACTGAGGTAGGATTACACTGCATGAAATCAATACCCCATTTGGCAAAGGGGCCAATGGCAATAAAGGGATGCAACGGAGCAGGGTGGGTTCATGCCTTTTTGTTAAAAACTTGGTAGGGTGGGCATTTTTTGACGGCCTCAATACAGTCTTTGAAAATTGAGGTTCAAAAGTAGTCGGCACGTAAAATATTCTGAGCTATAGCCATCCCAGAAAGGTGACTGCCACAGGCTCCATGGTGACAGTCATTCAGAACACGTTCAACCTCCTCATGAGTCAAACACCGTCGAAGGATAATATCAATACCACGAAGATACAAAGTGTCGCCGATGATAAGGTAACAACGAGAATGGTGATGAATACATCGACACTCTTCACAAGAAATATCAGGTTGAAAAGGTTGGGTTTGGAGATAAAGGAGAATATGTCCATACCAAGGATTAGATTTGCTAATTTGGAACAGAGTTTCATCGGGGAGGGAATCTCTGGGCTCAGTATCCTCATCAGCATGGGGAAAGTCACATATAATCTCCATAAACATGAAGGATTTTTTGGCTTTAGACTTAGCAAATTCAAGATTGAATTCCTGAAGGATGACGATCCATTTAGAGTATTTTCCCCCAAGGACTTGACGTGTCAAAATATACATGGGGTTGGAGTCCGCAATGACTATGGTGGTGCATAGCAAAATGTAGTGACAAAATCTCTAGATGACGATGACAGCTGCCAGAGCCAACTTTTCAACATGTGAATATTGGAGCTCGGGACCAGATAGACTCTTGCTCATACAATATATCACGTGTTCCTCATTGTTGAGGTCCTCTTGAACTAACACCATAGCAATAGTGGAAGTAGAGGCATCTAAGTAAAGGATATAGTCCTTTGTATAATCCGAAGGATGCAACAAAGGAGCGTTGGTCAGTGCATTCTTAAGAGCATTGAAAGATTGTTGAGCAGTATCATCCCAGATAAAAGGAGTGTTTTTCTGCAACAATCGCATGAATCCTTTAGTAATCTCAACGTAGTTACAAATAAAACAACGAAGAAAGTTCGCTTTCCCTTGCAAACTTTGGAGTTGTGTCAAATTATTAGGTGGAGGTAAAGCAAGAATAACTTTAATTTTTAAGGGGATCCACCTGAATCCCATCTTTGGAGACCACGGAACCGAGAAGGTGTCCTGATTCGAAAACAAAAATACACTTATGTGGGTTCAAACGAATACGGTAGAAATGACATTGAAGAAAAATAGCCTTTAGATGACCGATATGACCAGATTCACTGGATGAGTGGGCAGATTAATCATCGAGGTAAGGTTCCGCAATATGCTTGATATCATGGAAAGTGTATGACATGGCCCGCTAGAAAGTAGCACCAGTATTTTTGAGACCAAACGGTAGCTTCCGATAAGCGAAATTTCCCCACGGGCAAATGAAGGTTGTCTTATGCTGGTCGGCGGGTAAAATCTCGATTTGGTTGTACCCTGAAAATCTATCCATGAAAGAGAAAATTACGCTACCAATGCAATTATCAATGATTTGGTCGATGAATGACGTAGGGTAATTGTCCTTCGGACAAGCCTTATTGAGATCCTTGTAATCAACACAAACATGAATGGTCCCTTGTTTCTTAGCGACCAAAACAAGGTTAGAAACGCATTCCGTCAAAGGGACAGGATAGATAAAGCCAGATTTCAAAAGTTTCTCAACCTCTGTCTTGATAGTCGCGGTTTTCTTGGGATGAACCAGGCAGAGTTTCTATCGAACAGGTTTCGCACCTGGATAAGTCTTGATTTCATGCACAATGATCAACGGGTCGATCCCTGGCATTTCCTCGTAGCTCCAAACGAAGACATTGCATAATTCTTTGAATAGGGCAGTATAAGAGACCACCTCCTCGGGCATGCAATTAGTACCGAGATTGGTTTTTTCCATGACACCTTCCTTAATTGAAATATCGATAATGATGGTAGATGAAATGTTGCCCAAATTCCCCTTAGAAAGTGTATCTTGTGTGAGGATGGGAGATTGCGGAAAATCGACAACATCAGGAGGGAAGACAGAGTGTATGTCTTCCTGAATTTCTTTGAGAGGTGAAAAAAAAGAGGATCGATGATGTATATCATCCCAAGGTATGTCATTAATGCTAAGCATTTCCATTATAGATTCGTCAGAAGGAAAATTTTCATAAATGTAATCGATTGCAGACGATAAGGAATTTAACCACAATGGTATCGAGTAGGTATCAGGTGCCAATAGATGTTGGTCATTTAGAGAGGGAGAGGTATATTTAATAGAAACATATGTGGCCTTAGCTGGACTAAGTGGCATAGTGTCACCTAATACATTGAATTCCAGAGGACTAGGCACAATCCAAGGATTAAATGATTCCAGATATTGATAAGTCGTACTTGAAATCATATTGACGGTGGAAATATGATGTGCGATATGTGGAAGTGGTGTAGGGAAGCTACCCATAAGGCTAGAGTATTTCAACAAGCCAACACCAATGCTTTCATACGTAATCTTGTGATAGCCCAGAAAAGGAATGTTGTTGGTGGTAGGAGTGCAAGCATTGGGTGTACAGAAATCTAGTTGATCGATAGTGACAGTTTTGCCTTGATGAGGGAATTGTACATATCGAAACATCGATGAAGCGACGGTAGTCATAGCGTAGAAGAAAATTCATCCGAGTAACAGGTTGTAATCGAGGGGGGGATCGACTACCTCGACGTCAACAGTGACAATTTTGTCTCCCAACTAAATGGCTAAGGACTGTAGAAGTCTGTGAGGGTGAAAACCTTGTCCATCGAATGCTCGTAACATCGTAGGAGATTTTTTAAGGGTAGGTGATTTCAAGATTTTCCAACAAGCCAAAGACATGACACAAGTAGAGGATCCCTCATCCAAAATAGTTCGATGGATTTGTTGATTTTGAACAACGACATCGATTTGGAAAGATAGTTGATGGGAGAGTCGAGACTTATAATTATCCAGATTAAACATGATATTATTAGATGACTCAGGATCGAAAGCGCCAATGGCATCCAAGAGCGTCCTATGTTGACTTGGACAATGTTGTAGAACTTATAATGCGAACATAGAACATGGTGCTTGAGCCAATTCTTCGATGATGTTGTAGTTTTGGGCAGTACGTGAACTAGGATTAAAAGTGGATTTTTGAATAGTGCTCTTGGGAGGGCATAGTATAGAGTCAAACGAAGGTTTCTCGATCTGAAGTGATACAGACGGGGGACTAACAGATGGAGGACTAGCAGAGGATGGTGATGAATCCAGTGAAGAACCATTAGTGGCCTTTGCTTTGTCAGGTTTAACTGGTGTGTCATATGTCGTAGAGAGAGTGGTCAAATCAATCCCGTTAAACATGTAAATATGGGCACTCATTGAAGCCTCATCATGATATTGGTTATAACTGCTCTGAAAAGTGGGAGTTTGAGAAACCATGGATTTTTGTTGTGGAAAAGGCTGTGTAAGAATGGTGGGTTGGGAATTTCCTTTAAAAAGTTTGGCCACTTCATCGCGATGTGGACAATATTGAGTGTAGTGATCATCACCACAAATGAGACACATGAATTTCGGCTTTCGCTGTGGTTGCTTTTCAGCAGCAGGGTTTTGAGTTTGAGTTTTGGGTTGTTCATTATTATTGTTCTTTTTCAGTTTATTTTTTGTTTTCTTCTTACCCTCAGATTGTTGTGAAGGGGCAGATTGGATTGCATTCACCTTAGAGATTTGATTTTGGGGAGAAGAAGAGGAGGGTATGTTCGAACTAGGACCGCTGTGTTGTTCCAGTCGACTGGGAAGTAGATTGGATTTTTACGGAGCCAATAACTCCATTCACATGTGATGTCGATGGCGGTTTATATGGATCAGTAGTGGCATGGGTAGCATTTGGTATCAACTCATACAAAGTACCAGATTATGAATACACCAAATATAAGTACTGAGCCCGAGCAATGGTTCTTCCTCGATGACTACACCACCCATGGTGACATTGCGAGCAATCGGGGGTAACAGTGATTTAGTGAACCATTCCACCAATAATTGGTCAAGAATGATTTCTTTGATAAACCTTCGTCATCATCTCCATTCATGAATATGATAAGAGATATGCACAGAGTTCATCTGAAGAAGGGAGGTCAATAGTTCGGTACCTATTTCGTATCGAATGGGTAGTTGAAAATGCATGAGAAAGGACATGGCAAGGGAGTTGAAATCTTGAAAAGAGCCACGTGGAAGTTCGATATACCACTTGGCTTCCGAACCCATCAGTGTTCGCTGGAAAAGACACAAATGTACAGAATCGTCCATTAAGGAGTTTGATGAACACCATAAATGGAAGGTCATGACATGGTTATTTGGATCTTCACCAGATTTACCATCAAATTTAGGAATATCATAAGGTAACTTAGCAGGAATCACTGGCCAGTAAGGAGAATGTAGTATAGGATCATTGGTCAACCAAGACAATTCTGGGAGATCCAGAGTCGAAAGAAATGATAGTTGTCGGTTAACTTGGGGGTGATACTGATGTGGCATAGGGACACCAGTAGGACCGTAAACTGGGTTAGGTGGATAATTATATCCAGTCGGTCCTCCTACATATGGTTGTTGTTGACCAGCATAACCGGGATTTGACAGAGGTTGAGAAGCATTAGCATAGGGAGGATAACCTGAGGGGTTCTAAGTGTTGTAAGTCACATGATTTACTTGCTCATAGGGGGGATAAACATTTTTCCCTTGAGGAGGGTAAGAAGTTGATCCTCGAGGTGGATACACATTAGACCCATGGGGAGGATAAAAATTATACCCTTGGGGAGGATAGGGTTGTTGTCCTTGAGGACTCCAAGTAGCGTTTGGGACACCCGGATAAGGTTGTCCATAAGACAATCCAGAAGGAACATGATTTGGTACTCCTCCTTGTGGGTTATGATGTGAGTGCCCCCCAACATGGGGTTGGGTAAATGTGCTTCCTGAAGATACTCCCCAATATTGTGAAGGGTTTCCGGTAAAGGAAGGTTTCCCCCCTGCCATTGGTGGATTAACGACCGGGGTATGACTGACAAAGGGAGGTTTCCCTTTGGGAGGAACCTGAAAAGGTGGCTATCCCTCGGGAGGGGTAGGCCCGCCATAGGATGGTGGTCCTCCAAGAGTGGTAGGTCCTCTATATGGTGGTTTCCCTCCAGTTGGTTGTATTTGGCTAGAAAGGGTCGACATTCTCTGGTGTAAAGATGTCCCAGCCAGATCGTGCGGAACATGTGGAGCTGTAGAGTGAAAGTTTGTAAAAGTGGGAGTAGGGATTGAAGTGCCTTGGGTATGAGTAGGGGTGATGATTCCAGTGTTAGGATGAACTTGTGTTGACGTAACAGTAGGGTTAATGACCTGATCTATGGGATGTTCGATAGTTTGACCGGATGGCCCTGTTTCAACAGCAGGAGGGTCATGAGGATTAAAGGCTTGTCGAATGGATTCAAAATGCTCATAGAGATTGCGTCTCGACGAAGTCCTCCATACGGAATGAACAGGTGTGGTATGTGTATCTACTGCAGTGGTAGGACGAATAGGAGTCCTATACTCATCACCAAAGAGTGGTTCTTTTGATCCCATATATGTTTCGGTAAAATCTCTCTCGAGTAACCATGAGACCTCTTCGTCTATGACATTACCAAGGAAGTCTAGATGAAGAAAAAGTGGTTCGAGAGGGGTTTTCGACACAGGTGTAGTGTGGGGAGCGAGATTCTTGACCATAACCAAAGCTACTTCTAGATTGTCTAATAGAGGAGCAACAACACTCCTAGCGTCAGATTGATTTTCTACTTCTCCATGGTAATCGCCTTCAGGAGAGGTAGGAGGTAAGGGTTGGTAACCTTCTGGAGCCAACCCTTGCATCCTACATGATCAACGAATACCTTTATCATCTACAGGCTCAATTTTGGAGAATAATAGCACATGCTAAAAATCTAGGGCCAACTAACGAAAAGAAATAACATACGCTAATAAAATCTAGGAATCAACACCAAGCAAACAAATCCTTCTCTCGATGAATGTACTAGTTGGTGATGAAATCCAACATCGTGTGATCAAGTCAAGACGGGGCTAGGATATGGTGGAATAGTTACGATGATGACTTGCTTAACGGACTTACGCCTTGGTGCAAGCTTCCACACAGTAATTGTGGATTTAGCCTTCAAGGATCCCGAATGAGTTTTACCACCGTCAGTTCCAGGTACAGTGAAGACTTCCCTTCACCGTCACCTTGTGTAAGTACCTAAAGATTATGGAAGCTAAGGACACCAACTCGCATTCAGCCCCTGGGCGGGTATAGTTGACAATCCAATCTGAACATATGGGCAGGATAACAAGTCTGAAATCAACTCGAGAGGCTCCCACACATAATCGTGGGTATACCTTCAAGTGACCCCCAATATACGATCTGACTACTACGATCAGTCAAACCGCGGAGGTATAATATCCATATCTCTCTCGAACGTGACCTCGTGCGTAACCCCTGTGTGAGAGGGGGATCCCAAAAAGCCTATACGACAATTGTATTTTCTCTCCCTATCTCAAGATGCTATTGTTTGTTTTGAATACTTTGGAGAGTTTTACTCACAACCTAATCCAAAATGCTAGTCCTAGTCTAATGTTGGTGGAAGATTCTAAAACCAAAAAGTTCTAGATTGATTTTAATTAGCATTAATTTTGTAGTTGTTCTTTACTCAGAGGTGTATGAAAGTGAAACCGATGGTGTTATGACTCAATTCCCCAAAAAAAATGCATAAAAGATGATAAACAATCTATCGTTACGATGAATGCCTACTTAAAGGAAGGAGAAAATTGTTCTTTTCACTGCCAAACACTAAGATGCAACATCCTCATGCAATTATTTCTCAATCAAAGCCAATGTCATGCTAAAATTTCTTAGAAATTCCTTCTAATAACCAAACCAATCACTAAAATATGTCCTTTTGCTTATATGTGAATGATGATCAATTTGATGTAAAAACTTCCAATGTCAATCAGACTTATAAGGTCTATGAGATTCAGATGATCATAAGTAGATTTCACATAAACAAAACACACTCTCGTTGTGATTACAAAAAAATAACCAAAATTTGCAAAAGAGAACTAAAAATCTCAAACAAAAGAGAAGATGTTGGAAAACTGACTCAAAGATCAAAATGAGATGGTTCACAGACCTCTGGATGTCCTCACAAAATATTCCACTCAATCAGATAAATGAGAAGAAAACAAAATGTTGACTCTAAATAGTCAAAGACAAAGAGTGGCTTGAAAGTAAGGAAATGAAATGTCAAAATTCCAAACAAAAAGATAATCAATTCTTAGAAACATAGCAATGAAGGCCAAAATCAAGATGTACTGAGATAGTAAGACTCCTGATCAAATGTCAAAAGCAAGAATTGAATTCAGAGAATAAAACCCTGGGAGGTTTTTAACAGAAAAAGGGGTAGCGCTCTAGTGTAAGGGGCACCAGAGTGTTATAATGCTCTGTGTAAGACCAACAGGGAGTGCTAGCGCTCTAATAAAAAGGGTAGGGGAGCACTGGCCTCTAAAAATTTAGAAAAATGCTCAGAAAAAAGAAAACATTAAGCCAACTCAGTCAATTAAATTGAAAATGATGAAATCAAGAGCCAATCAATCAAATCTAAGAATCAAAAGACAGGATGGAGACAATCAAAGACTGAGCAAAATCCAAGACAAGATCTAGGGAAGGAAAACAAAAATTAAAGTTCGACTCCCAGAGGAGTTGCCAATTTCTGTTATAGAGAAATCCCCCTGCAGACAAGTGGATTCTCTCTTGGAATCTAAACTCCTAAGGCCAAGAAAAAAAAGTGCTTAACATGGACACTGGCATTCCTTTAGATCTAATTAAGATAATGTATGAAGAGGAAGAAGAAAAGTGTACCTTTTTAATGGTGTTTGTTCTCGTACAGTCCAAACTGAGTTTCGATCCTAATCTCCTCAATAAGTCCTGTAAAAAAAATAAAGATACAACAAGCTTCCTATTCTACTGAGATTAGCCCAAAAATAGATCTATCTACTAGAGACAAGTCCATGTGGAACAAACAAAAACTTGAAAGAAACAGGCCAAGCATGTATGTATATTAATGAGAACAAATGAAGAGTACTTACAATCCTTTGATGAAGGTGCAACAACTTCTCCCAACTCTCTTTGTCCAACCCTTGCTCAAGTAATCCACATTGGTTATGCTTCAATGGTATCTCACTTATGATATTAAAAGTTTGATGCTTTCTCTCTTCTCCAAATCTCCCCTTTCACCATGAGAAGGCCTCCTTATATAGGTTTGGAGAGGCCTAACCACTTGAGATATCTTTGGGGTAAGTTGAGGATTATTCTCCTTCAGTTGTGGATCCTCCATAGGATCATGGATTGACCTAATATTTGAATCCAAATACCTTCAGAGATTGAAGGGATCTTTCCCTGATTTCCCTCAACAAGCCAAAATTCGCTTAGAAAGGACAATGCTCCCTCTAAATGGGGCACAAAGTGTTATAGCGCTCCCCCAATAGAGGGTACAGAGCACTAGCGCTCCTTGTCAGTGCATAGGGGAACGCTCCTTTCCAAAAATGATATTTGAGTGGGCTTTTCAGTGGCAAAAGACTTGTACTCTTTGTCAGATCATTTCTCTTCTTCAAAACCAGTATTTTGAGGTGTTTCAAGTTTCCTTCGGATGTCGTTAGTGGAACGACATAGGAAAGATGACAGTATGATTTTTTGTGACACTTGCGACACTCATGGCCAAAATGCGACACTTGCGACATTGATAATGACGACATTAGGTCATCGTCGTAATGAGTAATTTTTATGTGTAACAGTTCGAGTTGCACTTACACCAGTAAGTTTCTCTAGTGTTGGCTAGCGTAACTGTTCTTCCAACTAGATAGTGGTTTGCTTGATTTACCTTTAGGAATTTTTAGTGTGTGTTCTGTGCTCCCTAGTTTTCCATAGTGAATTAGTCAGTCATTGCTTTGGGTTTCTGACCTAAGGTGGTTGACCGCCCACTCTGTTGGTCGTGAGGAATTTTTGGTCTTCCTCTTAGAAACGTGGAGCCGCCTCTCTATAGGCGTTGTTTTTATAACACTGGTTCGATGGAGTCAATGTGTGAGACTTTTACGGACTTGAACAATCCCGCAAGGGGAGAACCTTTGCATAAGATATTCATGGAAAAAGTTACTGACGATACCAACCAAGGAACCCCTTCACAAGGGGATTCTTGTGCTTTTCCTTTTTTCGGAAACGTTGGTGTCCCTTTGATGGCCACTTTGTACATTCCTAGGTTGAATGTGGGACTACCAGTTTTGTTGGGTACCATTCCAAATGTTCTGAATTCTCTTGACGCTTCTCAGTTAAGTACCTTATGTCATGGGCATAATGTTGATGTTCCTTCATCAACAAAGTCTTCCCATCCTCCTTCTCCTTCCTCTGATGAAAGTGTAGTCCTTTTGAAATCCTGCCTCGGCTGATCAAAATCTTCAAGTCTTTGGTTGTTTCTTTAACAATGATTGAAGCTTCTTTGTTGCCTGAATGTAGAAGGTCTTATGTATTTATTGCTTTTTATTCTTGTTGACCATGATTCCTTCCTTTGAGAAATTCTGCATAACTCCTTTGTTCTATTTCTTTCATTATGGACCTTGAAACTTCCTCAAAATGAACATTCTTGTATCCTAGTCCAGATTTGTCACTGTATGGATTTTGACTATTGAGAATGTTTTTTAACACTTGAGAACTTTTCAAGTTCTTGTTGATCTTGTTGACTTCAACTCTTAATGTCAGAATTTCCTTTTCAAGATTCTCACACTCTTTTTATTTCTTTATCATATGAATCTTCATTACTTCTTCCTTTCTCTTTCCATCTTCAACTTGGATTTTCAAATGGATGTTTTTTTCTTTGAATGAATTTTTTTCTTCCTTTCTTTCTTCAGTTCAGTTAAAGCACTGATTAATTCTGCCTCAAGATCCACTTCACCTTCTTCATTGTTTTTCTTATTTTCTATAGCCATAAAGAGTAATCTCTCTGAGTCGCTGTCACTTTCATCATCTTCATCGGATGAAGAACTATATTCTCTTGAGCAGAGGTTTTTCTTGAAGACTTTCCTTTTATCTTTCCTATTTCACTTTTGATATTTCTTTTCTTTCTTGGGATCTTCTTCTTCATCACTATCTGACTTCTTAGCATAAGGACACTTATTTGAAAAATGACCAATTTTACCACAATTAAAACATTTTAAAGGAAGAATACCTTTGTACTTGATGGTTCATTTCTTCAAATTTCTTACGAAGTTGGCCATCTCTTCATCCTCATCTAAATAATCACTATGGCTGGATTTTGGCTTTGACTCATGATTTTTCTTCTTGTTTTTCCTTCTAGATGCTTTAAAATATGCTTCTTCTGTGGATGGATTTTCTTGTACTATTATCATTTCATAAGATTTAAATATTCCATGCATCTCATCCATGCTTATCGTACTCACATATGCTCTTTCTTCTAGTGTTGAAATCTTAGGATCAAATATCATTGGAAGTGATCTCAGTACTTTTTGAACAATTATAGATTCATCAACTTCTTCTCCCAATATTTTAATTGAATTCATTGTTTCATCAACTCGTAAAAAGCAAGTTGCAATATTTTTCATCTTCCTTCATCTTCAACTATTCAAATTGACCTAGTCCCCGAGGTGTAGGACAGTCGGTGATAGAGTGTGCTATTAAAGCACTCAGTGATGTTAAAGTCACCAGTTCGAAACCTGTGGGGACAAAAAATCCAGCCATGTTAAGGGTTGGTGTGGCTCAGGCCGGGTGAAATCCTCGGGTGATTTTGACGGCTTAGATGCCCCTGAGTCACGGTTTCTCAGCCACAGGCTAATCCCACATGTCACAGATAAATTAGCAAAAAAAACAAACTGTTCAAATTAACCTCTGTAAGTTTGAAGCTTGGCTTCCTTGAATTTGGCATCCCCTTCATAAACATTATGAAGTTTTCTCCATATTTTCTTTGCAAAATCACAATGCAAAACTTTGACATATATTGAATCAACCAGACCATTCAGGATAGAATTTTTGGCCCTCGAATTGTTTTGACTAAGTTTCTTTCCATCGTTATCTGTTGGAGGAGTGGAAGGATCTTTATATCTATCTAATACTGATTTCCAAACATAAAATTCATGTGTTTGTACATATGTTTTCATACTTCTTCTCCAGAATGCATAGTTTTGTCCATCAAACTGTATTCTATTCTTATATATATTGTTTCTCTCCATGATCTACCTTCCAGTGGTTAAACTGTTTCATGAAGGAACTTGCTCCGATACCAATTGTTGGAATATTGAGAGGGTGGGGGGTGAATCAATATGAGCACTTTATACTACTTTTAACCATAATATATATTCTTTCACTTTATCAACAATGTTCAACAATTTATCATCAATGTATCATCTATGAATGCATTCAATATATATATATATATATATATATATATATCATAAGCATGTAATCATAAGAAGAATCACATCATATCAAGAAAATAGTTAACCAATATTTTCGTGGAAACCCAAATGGGAAAAAACCATGGAATGCTTTCTTATATATATCAAAAAATTCATTCATAGGAAGTACCAACTTCCCAATTCTCCGGTTGCAATTGGAAGGAGGATACAACCCCCTATTATCAAGATCCAACCTGAAGGAAGCTACAAATCCCTAAATTCTTTGGTTCCAACCAGAAGGAGGCTACAACCCCCTGGTTTCTTCGACTCCAATCGGAAGGTGGCTACAACCACCTAGTTCTTAGGCTCCAACCTAAGGAAGCTCCAACTACTTGATTCTCCGTCTCCAACTAGAAGGAGGCTACAACCCCCTTTCCTTGCCCTATCCTGACTCCATGAAATATACATGTAGACCAACTATCACCACCACAATAACTGCCACTGTCACTTCCACTGTCATTGTCACTACCACTATCACATCAACTTGTAACCTATCACTGTATCCAACATGTCGCCTTAACATGTCACTGATCAACCTGTCCAACCTGTCACTATCATCGATAATCAACCATATCCTCTCACAT
Organism: Picea sitchensis; assembly: GCA_010110895.2. NCBI lineage: Eukaryota > Viridiplantae > Streptophyta > Pinopsida > Pinales > Pinaceae > Picea > Picea sitchensis. The sequence continues at coordinate 85,408 of SNQJ01S0010551.1, forward strand.
GGATCATATACCAAGGACACCTCTCAACTATATTTCCAACATCACCAACACATGCCTCTAGCACGCATGTACCAAGATCAACAACATACCATCAAGTACCAACCTATACCATGAATCAACCATGCATCAACTTGTGCCAAAACCTATACCATCAACCATGTACCATAACAAGTGAATCAACCATGCAAAAAACTTGCATAATCAACATCATTACCATACCATGTGTCAACCATTCACATCAACCATCAACAGCTGTACCATACCATGTGCCAACCATGCACAAAACCTCCACCAATTTGCCAATATCACCAATATCTACCGCAAGCACTATGCCGACATAAAGTGTACAACATGAACCTCAATCATGTGCCAAACCAAGAACCAAGCTATGCCTCAACAAGTATTATACCAACATCAACAAGACATGCATCCAATCAGGTACCTCAAACCATGTGCCTCAACCATATACCATATCACTCATGATATGTCTCAATCATGCCATACACCATAACATCATCAACATGTAATCCTCAAAAAATGCATATAACCATAACTGTAAATTTGTAATAGACATGGTGTATGTGATCCCATACCTACAAACCTTCCTCAACTTTAGCAACAAGAGAATAACATCTTCATCAAACTTTACTTTTGTCTCACGGGACTAGTTTTTGGATTAGTCACAAACCCTAACTTTAAACAAGCATAACTATGTACCTGTATGAAAAAAGGTTTGAAACTTTTATAAAATATTACTCAATATATTCTCTACAATTCCTCCAGGTTTCACTACTAGGACCCTCCCAGAAAATGAGTTATAGCAAAAATGGTATACCTTTCTGAATTTTAGTTTATTCTAGAGAGTGAACTTGTATAGAATTCCATGCATGGAATATTTGATATCTGGATCTTAACATTGCACAAAACATATTAAGGACTATACTCTATCCAATTAATTTGTTCTCACTGAATTTGGATATTCTATGAAGAAGTTATGACCTTTTTACCTGGAACACTTGTTTGAGACTAGTTTTAGGACTAGCCAAAAACCTTATTTTTGACAGAGTGTATATCCTAAAATACATTGACCCAGATGCAGAAATTTCTACCATGGGTACCTTGATCTGTCTTCTCAATATCCTCCAATTTTCAATATCTGAATCATTCTATAAATAAATTTATAGTGAAAATGGTAAGATGACCTATAAATAACATACCTAAGAACACATCCTCACAAGACTTCATCCTTCCTTGCAATTTCGACCTTCTTTACTTCATATTTCCTTTGAAAAACACCTAAGATATCCTTGTTTATCTCAGATAATAATCACTTGATTTTATGTTACAAATGAACTCCTAGGTTCCTTATTTATACTAGATTTGGCACCCTCTTTTTAAGGTTGACTTGACCCAAATAAAATTCAATTTAATTTTTAATGATTATTTCATTGGGGCCGACTTTATCAACAACATCCTTAATATTTATTTTAATAATTATTGCAATGAGGCCGACTTGTAACACCTTGTTTGCAACAACTTTACCCTTTAATTAATGAATTGTAACTGCTTAGGGGCTTCTTAACCATTCTTCAGGGCTTCCAAATTCATGAGGGAATATATCCTCAATCGTGAGCAACCACGTGGCGTACCACCTACCGTTGGAGATGGCATGACAAGGAGCATCCATCTATGATAATATTACCTCCAATGACACTTTCCTTAATGTTGTTATTCATTAATCAACTTTGGGTCCCATAACCACACCTCCGGGGCTACATGTAGACTACATCAAATGTACCCAATTAACTCACCATCAATCTCGATCATATAAATGTCACTCAACTTTCCAACATATCTAGACCTCTCCAAGGGTTGACATCAATATATAAGGGTTGGAATAAATGTATAATATCACTCTCCAAGGGTTGCATCAATGACAACCAATTGTCCAACATATCTCCCATCCTTGCAACTTTCACAGTCCTCAAGAGGACAACCCTCATCCAGTATGCAACAAAGAATTGATACACTCCTTATGGTTGAGGAAGAATGAGAACAATCTAGAAGGAAGTTTGCGGCCCATCAACAAATGGTCAAAAAATGGTTTGATAAATATAAGGATGGTGATAAAAACTTTGAACAAGGGGACTTGGTTCTTAAATGGGATAAAATCAACGAACCAAAGGGGAAACATTTGAAATTCCAAAATATGTGGCTTGGACCGTTTCAAGTTGTTGAGAAAATTGGGGTAGGCACTTATTGTTTGCAAAAAATTAGGGGTGAGATCGAAGCTCTTCCCATCAACATCCAAGGCCTGATTTATTTCTTTTCATAAGTTGTCTCCAAGGGATATTCCTATATTATACTTTACCTTTACTGTTTTTTAATTTTTTTTTGAGTGACGAGTTTGGTGTTTTCAATTTTCTTTCATTTTGGCTGGCTTGGTTTGGTGTGATCTGATTTCTTTTTGATTTTTTGGTTTTGATTATAGCATGATTTCAGGTGTGTTCTTTGTCAAAAGTGATGGTGCAATCTGCTGAAGCTATATTCTTATCTCTCAGTTGTAAAAGTTTTCGTAGAATAATCAGGAAAAGGTTTATTGATCATAGGCTTTAACACATGGGTAACTCATATTTATATGTGGAGATCACTTAAGGAACAAAAAGGAAGATTTCCTCATGGTCTATGAATACCAAGGGAAATGAAACAAAGGAGAGTGTGACTACTACCCAAGGCAAAGCAGAGTTAGTTCTGATACTGCACAGGAAACACCAGGAAAAAATAAATGGTATATTGTTTTGATCCTTCACTAGAAAACAAATATCTTCCTCCTTGGTGAATTCCCGACACATATGCAATAAATATGAACATGAAATAACAAGTTAGAATATATGATCAGGAGGGTATGCAGATATCTTCGTTGGGGCTATGGATTCTCGATGGCAGTGGAGTAAGCTCTTAAGAACCTATACCAGATCTGAAAATATCATCAATACAATTACTGAATACACAATAGATCCACAAAACAAGATAGAAGAAACCACACAATATTATTACCAAACCCTTGAGGTAGGGCAACACCATACAATGGATCCTATTATGGAAGGGATCCTCTCCTGTTCACTTGCCTC